>VZRH01003762.1:55460-66933 GCA_013397555.1 Urocynchramus pylzowi | reverse complement strand
AACCACCTGTGGCCCAAAATGTGGACCTTTTTATCCAATTATACAATTCCATCCAAACCCATGGAGAAGAAGGTGAAGAAGAAGGACCAGCCTCCTCCCTAAAACCTCCATCTTGCTTTATGTACATTACTATATTCTAAAACCTCAAGCTCTAAGTTTTCCACCCTGTGATATTACATGCTCCTATTCAAACTACAAACCCATAATCCCAGTTCTGTCATTCAATTTTGGAAGCCTTTTCCACAGCCTCAGGTCAAATGCAGTGTTCTCTTGGGGGTCAGTGCCTGGCAGCACAGAAAGTCTAAAATTCTCAGTGACCAGGGTTCCAACATAAACCCAGCTCACTCTCTGTCACCATGAACAGAAGAGGAGGTGACATTTTTGTCACTTCCACTGCTGGCCTGCTGATATCTGCTCATCCTACACCCAAAGGGACACTGTCCCCATGGTGGGACAGGAAGGGCCCTGGTGCCACAGCCCTCAGGGATGCTGTAGGGAGGAAGGCTGATGCCCCTTGCATTCATTTGGATAATGCAGTGTGAATACAGGTCATCCTTCCTGGTGGTTTGCCTGGTTTTGGATGCTTTGGAAATCTCTGGGATGGGTTTGGGAGATGATCAGCCAGATGGCCCTGGGGGTGAGCTGCTTTTGAGGGACCTGCCAGAGCTTTGCACACTCCAAATTCCATCTGGCTCATCTGTGCTGCTCAGGGACCAAAGGCACAAACTGTTTCTCAAATCTTACTGAGCAGTTTTCCTTCTTATGTTAAACTGCCAATTCGTGAGTATGTTTGCTTGTTACTTATGTTAAAGTGTGGTTATCCTGTAAATGCAGGCTGGCTTACAAATATTTGTTATTTATTGCTGTTTATATGTATATAAACGTGTGTGTGTGTTGTATGCAGTATTTTAATTTGTCAATGTAGTGTTTTTATTAGTCTATCAACAAATGTATACATAAATTGAGAAATCAGAGATGTCAACACTGCTGAAACATTTGAGTTTAAGACCTGTAGGACTTATTGGAAGGATTTCTGTCAGGAATAATGATTCAGTGGCTGGTTATTTAGCACAATATTTGCATGTAGCACATGCAGTCACTTCAACAATACAACTTGGAGAACCAGTCCCAACCTGCACATTAACATAACAAAGAACCAGTAAATAGTTTTTCCTTGGCTACTACAAAATAAGACATTTAGGTTACCTGAAATGATAGAAATGTTAAAAAATATGCAAATATCTTCATGATGAGCTCCTTTGTCTGCATTTTAAATTTGGTAAGGTGCTCCTTTATTTTGAGATGTGGGTGCTAACAGCAGTGTTTTATTACTCTGAGTGAATGCTCATGTGCCCCATCTAAACTCTAAAAGATTAGTGCAAGCTGTCAGAGCTTTGGAATAAGTAAATAAATAATTATAGATATAAGCAGATTTTTTTTTCATTTCATTTTAAATTATAATTGGAAAATAATTGTTTCTGCCTAAACTTATTTTTTACTGCAAGTCGCAGTTAAGCTGTGTCAGTGCATTATCTGTGGGAACACACAGGGTCAAAATGCAGATGAAAGCAATAAGAGTTGAATTTTGATACAAAAAGGAAGCCTTTTTTTCCATATGAAAACCCTGTTGGTCACAGAAATGTGACAATTTTACTCTTTATTCTACTTTCAGTAGAAAATCTGAATTTGAAAAATGGCTGAGAGGCAAACAAATCTGGCAGGGAGAAGCCAGTGGAACATCTCTCCTGCACTGGTCCTGCTTCCATGCCTTTCTTTTCAGTGAGGGTCTCATTTCTCTTGGGCCTTGAGCAGGAATGATGACTCCTGCCATCAACACCAACAGCCCAGATTTGCCTCTTGAAATTTCTTTTTCCCTGCCCCCAGAGAAAATTATTCATCCCACCCATCTCAAAACACCAATTTTAACTTGGGTCAAAACTGCTGTCTGGAAGAGAGGGATTTATTGGACCAGAAATGAGTGTGTTTGGTGGTGATGTGTGTTTAAGTGTCTAAACCTCCTTTCCATGATACATGAGGAGGAATTGCTTTCAGCACCTTGTGTCTCATCTCACAGGAGATGCCTGGCATAGGTAGGTCTGCTGGCTGCCTCTTAGGACAAGTTTGTTCTCTCCTTTGGCCATTAAATTGAGATTATATCAATTATACTACAAATACTCAATGGGAAACTAATCCCATGCCTATCACCTGTCTCTTTATTGGGAAAAAGGGAATATCTAAACACCAGACCTGCCCTTGAGGTTAGTTTAGGTGAGCTGGAAATCACACCAAAGGGATGGCTGTGTGGAGATGTGCACTTTTGCTTTGCTCAGAGCTTTGTGCAGGTGGATTGAGAGGAAGGAGAATAAACCAACACAGACTCCACGGGTACACATTAAACCAGTTGCTCTTATTTTTATGCAAAGTTTGGCCTAAGTTCAGCTTGGCCTCACTGACTGAAGGACTCTGTGTGCTGACTGCTGAAGCTAATTTGTTTTGGAAGAGCTGCTTGTGTTGCTCTGATTAATGCTGGTTGCTTTCCTTCCCTGTATCCTCTGTGGAAGTCAAGTTCATTTGGATTCACTGGCATTGCAAAGGCAAACAGCAGTTCAGTGACCCACTTGTGTAGTCTAAGAACAATGAGTTTTTTTCCAGTAACAAAGCAATTCCTAGGTCTGGCTTTCATGGGTATACAGAGGGGCACTTTGAAGGCTGGAGCTCTGAGGAAAAAAAGCCTCATAAATCTGTGATATTTGCAGAGATCTTATTGCCTGGGGACCACTGATAAGGGTCTGTCTTCAACTTTCACTCAAATAACTCATTGGTATTTTAACAACAAAAGAAAATTTGAGTTTCAAAAATCACCTTCCCAGAGTCATTGAAATTTTTTGGCATGGTAGCCTCTCAAAGCACTTGTTGCTTGTAAATATTGTGACAATGAAGATCATCCTCCTCTTCACTATGGATATGCTCTAAGACCTTGTCTTTTGCTGCCACTAAATAATTTTAACCTTAGTTTTATAATTAAGAGCCAACTGGCACCATGATTGCACCCTGACCTGTGCAGCAGACACCCAGAAACTGCAAAGCCAGGGGGCACCAGCAAGGTTGGATTATTTTACTGCAAATTGAGGCCATTTTCCCTTAACCTGTCACTTTTCACCTGGGAGAAGAGGCTGACCCCACCTGGCTACCCCTTCATTTCAGGGAGCTGTAGAGAGTAAGAAGGTCTTCCCTGAACCTCCTTTTTTCCAGGCTGAGCAACCCCAGCTCCCTCAGCTGCTCCTCATCATGATGCCTCAGGTTTTAGCCTTTACATTTGTCAGATTCTGTACTGCTTTAGTGTGTAATTCTGAGCTTCATATCAGGGGATGGTGAGCTCTCTTCACAGAGCAGGGAGACAAAACAATTCCTTCTCTAGCTGGGGACCAAGGACAAATGATCCAAATCTCAGGCCCAAGAGCACAAACAACGTGGACTGAAGAGAGAAAAACAAGAAGGATGGGACTTGATGGGCTAAAGCTGTAATTGGACAATTAACTCCAATATGGAAATGGAGCAAAACTTATAAAAATGAGAGACCTCGTGACCCATCGTGCATTTTGTGACCATTTTGGTTCATCTTGGGTGTAGCCCTGGCTGGGCTCTTGTGCTGCCCAAGGTGCATCCATTGAGGCTCTCTAATAAAGCCCTGCTTTATTCTTTAAATAAAGGTCAGCTTTCACAAGGCATCAATCAGACTCGTGCTCTAGACCCTTCACCAGCAGCAGCTGGTTGGAATAAAACTTCTGCCTCCTTTTTTTCCTTGCTCACTGGCTCCCTTTAAACAGCAGGCTGAGTTTTCAGATTGTAGAGTGCTTCATTTTGAAGCAGCTTCTGTCTTTGCCTGCTTTTTTACTGTATTTTAATGCAGCCATTTACAAAACAGCTGCTTTCCGTGGGAAGTGGTGTTCGAGTCAGCGGCAGTCCGTGTGATAAATGAACTGTGTGAATCCAGCAACTTAACCTCAGCAAGGTCTGAGCCACAACATTTATTTAAAACTCTCTTTGTTTTCTGTAAATAATGGATCTGTGTGATCAAATATTTATTAAGAAAGGGGTTGTTTAGAGCTTTTGGATGTCGTGTGTTCCTGTGTGTAAAGGTAAAATCTTTCAGGCTGTTTCTAATCAGAGCAGAACATCTCTTCATTTGTACCATCCAAAAGGGGGAGATGCCTGATCCAGGTAGTAGCTTAATCTTTTTTTTCTCCTTTTATTATGCAACACTAACTGTGCAATTTTTGGAAGGAAAAAAAACCAAATTATCCACTGTGAACTCATTTTTTAAAGCACAAACCATTCAAGGAGGAAGTGGAAGGGGCATGAGTGGAGAAGGGAAGGAATCCAGAGGAGGCCATGAATATGATTTGAGGGATGGAGCAGCTCTCCTGTGAGGAAAGGCTGAGAGAATTGTGATTGTTCAGCCTGGAGAAGAGAGGACTCCAGGGTAAACTTATCGTGGCCTTTAAAGTACCTGGAGGGAAATACAACAAATCAAAAGAGGAACTTTTACAAGGGCAGAGCAGAAAGACAATGGGGAATGGCTTTAAACTGACAGACTGCATGTTTGGATTGGATATTAAGAAGAAATTGTTCCCTGTGGGGGTGGTGAGGCCCTGGCACAGGTTGCCCAGGGAAGCTGTGGCTGCTCCATCCCTGCAATTGTCCAAGGCCAGGTTGGATGGGGCTTGGAGCAACCTGGGAAAGTGTCCCTGGCCATGGCAGGGGATTGGAATTTGATGATCTTTAAGGTTCCTTCTGACCCAAACCTTCTGTGATAGGAAAGATTTAGGAGCAAGTTTAGTGGTGAGCCATTGGTGATCAATCTGTTTTCTCTGGTGAGAAGATGAGTAGGTAGGACACAGATTTTACTGACTGTTCACCTTGGTGGAATGCAGCTCTGGGGTTGTTCCAAGTCAAGAATATTCTTATTTTAAGAATATCAGTTACACTGATTGTGGTAGCCTGCATTCAGTATTTCAAAGGCCAGAATTTTCTCTTTGAAAGCTCTGAACAAGTCTGATCTGTGACAAGCCAGAGATGGCAGAAGGAAATCACAGACTGTCTTTTGTTTTTCTAATTCATTTGTTTAACAGAATCTTTCCAGGGTACAATTTCATTTTGAGGGGTCAGAGATTAAAAAGCAATTTTCCCTTGCTAGCAGCAGCATAAACTAGTGAGTTACATTTCTCTTAATGGCCTCATTTAACAGAGGAGTGAATGGAAATCCTTGGTTACTGACTGGAAAACCACACTTAGACTCATCTTTGTGCCCAGTGGCAGCACATATAATAAATTGCCCTGCTCAAAGGTCAAAGCTTTGAGAAATTGCATTAAACTTACCTCTTAATGGGCTGGAGATACCAAGGAGTTAGGAATATTAGCAATGGAGATGCATACCTAACTGGGATCCATGGAAATGAGGAACAGAATTTAAGTATCCTTGAGTCCCAGCTGTTTAGCCTGAAGTGTTATTGCACTGGGCTGTGAGCTTGTCACATCTCATCAAGCAGCAAAATGGTCAAGCTTGGTCAGTGTTTGCACTGGAAACCTCTGCTGAAAATCTGCACATGCAGGCAGCAGTGTTCTGCTGCTCAGTTTTCCTGCCTGGAAAACTGAGGGGACACTGTCCAGGCAGTGCCACCCTTCCTCAGGTATTTAATGTAAGGTCACTAAAGTGTCTGTGGGTCAGAGGAGGCCACAAAGATGCTCAGAGGGTTGGAGACCATCTAATCTGGGGCCAGACTGGGACAGCTGGGGGGAGAGGAGAGGGAGAAGGAGAAGGAGAAGGAGAAGAAGGAGAAGGAGAAGGAGAAGGAGAAGGAGAAGGAGAAGGAGAAGGAGAAGGAGAAGGAGAAGGAGAAGGAGAAGGAGAAGAAGGAGAAGGAGAAGGAGAAGGAGAAGGAAAAGGAGAAGGAGGAGAAGGAGAAGGAGAAGGAGAAGGAGAAGGAGAAGGAGAAGGAGAAGGAGAAGGAGGAGTCTGGTCTCCCCAGATCTTAGAGCCCCTTCCAGTGCCTAAAGGGAATGGACAGAAAACCTGGAGAGGGAGTTTTAAGAAGGGTCTGGAGTGGCAGGTCAAGGGGCAATGGCTTTAAACTGACAAAGGGTCAATTTCTGTCAGATGTAAGGATGAAATCTTTCACTATGAGAGTGAAGGCCCTGGCACATATCACCCAGAGAAGCTGTGCCTGTCCCATCCCTGGAAGTGCCCAAGGCCAGGTTGGATGGGGCTTGGAGCAACCTGGGATAGTGGAAGGTGTCCCTGCTCGTGGTGGAGGGTTTGGAATGAGATGATCTTTGAAGTCCAACCCAAACCATTGGGTGGGTCTAAAGATGCCACGTTGGTTTTCAAAGCCACAGTGAAACTAATAGTTGAATTCTGCTTTGGGGATTTATATTCCAGTTTCTGTGTCTTGATTTCTAACTTGATTTACATGATGAGCACCAGTTTAACAGTGCATCTTTCCATAGGGACAGTGTGAGGGACCTGCAGTCAGTACAGTGTCATCTTATCAGACTTGGTACTTAAAATTTAGGCAGCTGGAAGAAAACAGGCTAAGCTTCCTTTCCCATGCCTCTGGAAGATTCTACATCCTGTTTCTCTTGGATATTGTACCTCAGTCTGTGATGAACAGTGCCCAGGAGGTGAACATCTTGCTTTCATGCTGATAGACAAGTACCTTCAAAAAACCACTTTACTAGACAGTGAGAGTTTGACTTCTTTGCCTAAAAACGAATGTTTCGTATCCTTTTGTGCTGAGTAGGGAATCCTGCTGCCCTTCTGGCTTCTGCTATGGAAGGCTGTTGTTCCTCCCCACATCACATGTCACCTGTGCTAGCTGTGTTTAAATGCTGCAAAGAACCTGGGGCATCTCCAATGGTCAGGAAGTATCTGAGAAAGCAAATGCTTATTCCCCTGTTGTGCTTTAATGACTGTATTGATCACGAAGGAAAAATGATATGTAAGGAGAAAAAAGCGACAGAAAATGGGATTGCTTTTATTTCCATTTTGACAAAGCCTGGGAGCACTTTAATCAAAGGTGTTTTCCATATTCCTGAAAGAAATCACAGGCCTGGTAGGACACCTTTGTAGCACAGCTCTGGGGTCGTGGCCTGGCACTATCAGAAGTGGAGAATGGGAATTGTTAAGTTCAGCTTGTGCTCAAGAGGAGAAAAGAGAGTCAATTATAGCCTTTCTAAATGTGACTTCAGCAACACGCAAAGCTCTTGGAAACATTTTGAAATGAGGAATGAAAAGCAAGGAGTTCTGTGCAGGGTGGGACAATTTGGGATTTCATTTCACTTTGAAAGGGTCATTGCATATCTGTCTTTGTGAGGAGAAAGGATTTCCTTAGACAAAGAGACATTTGACTTCCTGGTCTTCAGAGAAATATTTTCTACAATTCTGTCATGTGAGGGTTGTCCTTGTTTATAAGATTTGTAGGAGAAGCTTGTTCTTGTATGGCCAGCTCTGATGTCTCTTAATTTTGTTGTACCTCACACCCTGTTATGAGTTCAGCATTGTCAGCTCAAGCCTTTGACAAGATTCAGTCATTCTTAAATTCCCTGCTGGGGAATTAAGGGATTAAGGTTTTCTGTGGTATTCATTTAGGAGACTAGGAAACATCTACAGGAACCTGCTCCTCTTCATAAAGCACAACTTCATCTTTACTTTTTTTTTTAAGATGACTCTAGGAAAAACAATTTACAAGGTGGGTCGAAAATTCATTATGATTTTTATGATACAGTAAGTGCTGCATTTGATCCATTTTTAGTGGGCTTGGGGGTATCCTTCATAGTTTTTTGGTTTTTGTCTAGTGAGCCACAATGTATTATTCTTCATTTTTACAGACAACAGTGCTGTCCATTTACAAGAAACAATTCTTGCATCAGTTCTTTTTACTGTAGAAGACATTTTTCTTACACAGACCTGAAGCATATAAAAAGTAAAATAAACTCTATTCATATTTATCTTTCCTCTTTAGAGTCAGTCCCAGTGGATATTACCTTTTTTCTGAAACATTTTTTTTTTGGTAAAGAGTTTAAAGAAAAGGGAATAATCTGTAACTTCAGGCTTTCACTGATGTCAAAGGCACATTAATGGGAGCAGAATAGAGCTTTATCCACTGTACAGATCACATTTGCTGATTTAATAGTACTGGGGAGAATTCATGAGTGTGAAGGTAAGTTTATTTTTTTCTAAGCAGAGAAATCTTAAATTCCACTCACAGTCTCCAAGCTTTGCCTGACTCTTCCCAGCTGTGCCTTTAAAAGGGTTTATTACTGAATATTGAGGAGTATAAGGATGCTAATCTTGCTCTAGTTTGAGGGACTGCAATCTTGTTAATACTAGGCCATGTTTCTCCCTATCCAAGCAAGATTTAAATAGATCTGAAACTAGTGAAGAAACAATTAAACCTAATTTTTGGTGACTATCAGCATGGCTTCCTTACATCTCAAGAAGAAGAAAGATCTAAGTGCTGCTTTTCTTTGCCACAAGCAATGAGCATGAACATGGAATTCTTTACAGCTCAGCTGATGCATGAGGTGGGATTCATTTCAACTAACTTTGGGTGTATCCAAATCAGGAATTCATCTCTGGCTGTGTTGCCCAGGTGCCCTGCATCCTCACTAGAGATCTAGGAAGCATTTTGATTTCATATGGCCGCTGAAGGATGGGATCAGAGATGCCAGAGGATCCCCCAGACTATGGGGTCTGTGTGGGGTCTGTTACAGCCCCAAACGTGGCCTGTATCCCTCAGGTCTGTGTGGATGTGCCAGATCCCACAGGGCAGCTCATATCCAGATGTTTGTCTTTGGGTGGGAGTGAGCCACACTGAGCTGGAGAGATCCCATTGCAGGGCAGTTTATTATGCCTGGGTTGAGAACACAAGCTTTAGTTTCCTCAAAAAAATAATTCTCTAATTAATTTTACTTGAACGCATCTTTAACTAATTTAATTCTCTATTAAATTAATTAATCCTAATGTGGCTTTTGTGGGAGTCTTCACCACATTAGAATTGGGCACTTTAATCTTCTTTCTGGTGCTGGGGACCCCCTTTGAGGCACGGGGCAGTTTCTGAGGGCATGGGAAAGCAGCAGGAGTGATCCAGGAGCTGCCAAGCCAGGCTGCAGAGAAAAGATTACAAAAAGAGTTGCTTATGCTAAAAAAAGAAAAGATAGAGTTGAAGATAAAGGTCTCTTGGTGCATAAAAGTCTGCACCACAGAGGAAAAGAATAATCACTGGGTTTTTTTTGTTTATTACAGTTGGGAAGAACAAGAAGTAATGGACTTAAGCTGCGGCGAGAAAGAATCAGGGTTGATATTAAGAAAAGCTGTTTAATGATAAGGAGATTGAAATACTTCCTGGGGAGATTTTAGAGTCTCTAGCACTGGATATCTGTAACAGTATCTAGTGAAACATATTTCAGGAATGGTGTTTGTATAATTGCTTTTACTGCTGCCTGTCAGATCACGCTGCAAGGTCCAGTGTAAACAGGACATGTTCATATTGTATTACAAACAATCATTATCTAATCAGAAGATGCTGCAGCCATGAATCATTCTTTGATTTTCATTCTCATCCTTTCCTCGTTCCCTGCCTTCTCCTCTCCAAAGCTCCTGTTAGGAAACTGCTTTAGGGGCCAAAATTGCTGAGTTAGTTTGACAAAGGTGATGCAATTCAGCATTTTCTGTCAGCTCTGCTTAGACTGGGCGTGGGGGACAAATCATAGAGTCATGGAATGGCTTTGGTTGAAAGGGACCTGAAAAATCATCCAGTTCCAAATCCCTGCCTTGGTCAGGGACACCTTCACTATCCCAGGCTGCTCCAAGCCCCATCCAACCTGGCCTTGAACATTTCCAGGGATGGGGCAGCCACAGCTTCTCTGGGCAACCTGTGCCAGGGCCTCACCACCCTCACAGGGAAGAATTTCTGCCTAATATCTCATCTACATCTACCCTCCTTCAGCTTAAAGCTATTAAATCCCATCATTCACTTTATCTCAGTATTTTCTAGATGGCTTCCAGGTGTCCCAGCTTTGTTCTCCAAATTATTTCCACAGAAGTGTAGTCAATAAAATCATGGTGGGTGTCCTCAGCAGTCCTTTGGATGAGGCAGCTGAGCCACACAGGCATTGATTTGACATTTGTGGGAGCTGGCATTGTACTCTCTTTTAAGGGTAACAGATAATCACCACATTTCACTTTAACAAGCTGTTGGAATTCTGAGTTCTGGTTATGTTTGATTAGCATCAGGGTTGGAAATAGGGAGGATTTATAGGAAGAGGGAAAATGAATGTGATGGTAGAATTCAGGAGGGAATGTATCCCTGCTGCTGAATTAAATAAGGCCGGGGGCTGTCCTGTGAATCCAAGCCCTGGTTATGTCCTCATGATTAAATTATCAAATAGAAACATAGAATGGTTTGGGTTGAAAGTGACCTTTAAACATCACCCAATCCAACCCCCTGCAATGAGCAGAGACATCTCCTGTGCAGAAAGAGGACAGCATCCAAACACTCCACTGGGAATGGTCCCTGCCAGGTGCTGCACAGGACCTGGGAGAACAGGACATTCCTTGGGAGAACAGGACAAAGCTGCACCCAGAAGAATGCAAGGATGATGAAGAGCCACCATTTGTGCCTCTGCCTCATCCTTCTTTGAGCTATGAGTACAGGAGCAGCTGCTTTGTGCCAAAGTTTGTGCACAGACACTCTTGGCTTATTTTCCCCTTGCCCCAGGGTTTTGTATGACCATAATTTAGGCCAGGTCTGAGGCACACCCCACTGCATCCTTGGACTACAGAGCTGTGAGATGCCTCCATGGGAGCAGCATCTTTGCCTGGGAGATGAAAACTGAATTTCAGTCCCTTGCTCTTGGTCCTTGCCTGAGCTGTGCCATCACTCTGCCCCTCTTGCCCATGCACTATGCTGAACCTGACCCAACTCACTAGTTTGTCTCTCTGTCTTGGCCTTGGATCTCCTTTATTTCCTCTCTGGAGATCCCTGACCCTTGGGCTGACCCTGATTTTTGTCACTGGACCTGCTCTGTTCCTGCCCAGGTGCTGTGGGACTGAGCCCTTGGTGGTGAGGGTGCTGCCCCAGCTCCCCTTCCTGTCACCCCCTTTCCTGGTTTGCCCTCCCTGGAAGAGCAGCTTGGGCTTGCAGCTCCCTGGCAACTCAAAATTTCTCTCAGGGGTGCATAAACTCACTCACTTTGAATGGTTTTTGAGAAAGCTGAGCCCAATGTTCACCAGCTCTGGTTGTTGTGCTGTGAGTCATGAGAAATCTGAATTTTATTTCTGATTGTCCAGTCAGAGATGAACTTGGTGTGCCCTTTGTTCAATTCAGTGCTTTTTTGTTCTGTCTTTTTCTGTTTGTTTTTTTTAGGTTTTTTTTGGGTTTTTTTGTTGTGGGTTTTTTTTTTTTTTTTTTTT
>VZRH01003762.1:13710-55422 GCA_013397555.1 Urocynchramus pylzowi | reverse complement strand
TTTTTTTGTTTGGTTTGGTTTGGTTTGTTTTTTTTTTTTTTTTTTTTTTGTATTTATAAACAGAAAGAACATTTTTTGGCCCATAGATTTTGAAATAGCTGCAGTGTGATCAGTGAGGATATTGAATAGCTGTTTTACTACTGATACTACTTTTCCACGGCCAAAGGGAATTCTTAATTTGATAAGACAGGGTTTTTTTGGTGCTAAAAGAGATAATAGAGTCAAAATGAAGAGGGGACTGAAGCTCTGTTTGGACCCTTGGGCTCTGACAGAGACTAATCCCAAATAACACGTGGAAACAAATCTTTTCCACCATGATCACAAAGGTGATGGTCATTAATTGTCTGAAAGCCTCTATAAATGGCAACTAGAATTCACAACTTTTAGGAACAGATATTCTGGAGGACAAAGGAGAGATGACATATTTCTGTATCAACCTGGAAATTCACTGTAGAGAGAAAAAGAATGCTGAATATAGGTACTGCTTGCATAAAGCTGAATTGTGTTGGCAGGGAAGACATTGAATTCTGGGTATTGCATTTAGAGAGGATTTAAACATAGCAGAGGATCAGCAGCAAGCCATAAAGTAAGACCTGAAAGTCCAAGGATTTGGAAATGAGAGCAGCATGCCCAAGACCAGGCAGCAGATTGATCTGTGCAGCAGGAAATGAGAGCACAGAGAAATACAAAGCAGCAGAACGATGTGAGACACAAAGTCAAGCTTACTTTTAATTTTTTTTTTTTAAATTTAAGGTGTTTGCTATATACTTGGGGTGCTTTCCAGCATGCACCAAAAGGGCCACCATGTCATAGCCTGCTTTGGGTGTCATTGCCTTGAATCTGGAGAATCATTGTGGAATTGGGACAGGAATAATCTGGCAGAAAGTAAGCAGAATACACCTCCCACTCTGACCATGCTGCCTCTGCATCAGATGAGGGATGTTGTCTGCTCTCCCCCAGCCCCAGAGGTTGTGAACAGTGACAGGCAGCATGGGTATTGTTTCATTGTTTTTCCCTGGTCTTCCTTGCATTTTAGCATCCAAAGCTAGTTAGGCTTGAACAACAGAAAGAAGTTGTTGAATTGGTGTCCTCAAGCAGATCAAACAATCCTGGTGTACCTGCTTTGTTTGCACAAATTAATAAAATGTTGGCCCCTGTGTAGCCATCCACAGATGGCTCTTCAGAGAGAAACAGGCATAAACTTGTAAAGCTTTGCCTCATGGCTGGGGTTTTTGTGGGCCATTTTCTAAATGCAGTTCCAATCCCTGAAGACCAGATAAGGAGTCAGCAGAATTTCCTCATAATAAAGGCAAAATAAAATAATTTCAGATTTATTGATGGAGAGCAATAAGAAAAGGACTCACCTACAGAAGGTGAAAGACTTATGTTTCACAGAATTGCAGAATCATTGGGGTTGGAAAAGACCTCCAAGATCTCTGAGTCCAACCTTTGACTGGTCACCACCTTGCCCACTAAACCATATCAGAAAGTGCCACATCTGCTCATCTTTTGGTCACTTCCAGGGATGGTGACTCCACCACTTTCCTGGGCAGCCTGTTCCAATGTCTAACCACTCTTTCAGTGAACAATTTTTTTTCCTAATATCCAACCTACATCTTCTCTGGCATGACTCGAGGCTGTTTTCCATTGCCCTGTCTCTAACTGCCTGGGAGAAAGGGCTGATCCCAAATTGCTGAACCTACCTGGAGCAAGATGAAAGATGGGGAGGGATATGACAGGGGTAGAGCAGCATCAGGAAATTACCTGACTAGCCTGAAAAATCTGTGTAACTTCAACTGTAACAACACACCAGACTACAACTTGTATTAGAATAACTTCAGCACAAGTCCCCAAAACACCCCAACCTCAGAATCACAAAATTAAATAGGAAATGACCTCTGAGATCCTCAAATCCAACCTATCACAAAACACCACCTTGTCAACCAGACGATGGCACTGAGTGCCACATTCAGTCTTTCCTTAAACACCTCCAGGGGTGGTGACTCCACCATCTCCCTGGGCAGCCCCTTCCAATTTCTGATCACCCTTTCAGTGAGGAAATTCTCTTAATGTCCTCCCCTGGTGCAGCTTAAGACCATGTCCCCTTGTTCTCTGGCTGCCTGGGAGAAGAGACAACCCCCAGCTGGCTGCATCCTCATTTCAGGGGGTTGTAGAGAGTGGTAAGATCCCCCCTGAGCCTCTTTTCCCCCAGGACAAAGCCTTTGTAGCTGCCTGCAGCTTCATTAATTCTGTCAGCACGCTGAGTGCATTTATGTGCAGTTAAGCTGCACCCTGAGCTGGCTCTGGTTTGACACCTTGCTAACAAAATATGCTGGCCCTTGAAAGCACTGTCAGATGTCAACCTGGGGAAAGCTGCAGATCGATTCAGCCCTGCTGGGGCAGTGAAATACATTGTTTTTTTCCCCAGTGTGGATGTCCCTGCTGGCAGTGACTGCTGGCAAAACAGAGGCTGCAGCACTAAATGTATAAATGGATACCTACATCTGCACCCCAAAGGTGGCAGGTGGAGGGAAGCTCCTACTGCTCCTGTGTTGCCATGGGATGACCATGCTGGATGTGACTGACAGTCAAGAATACACATTTTTAACCAAAATCAAGATTTACTTTGATTGCATTTTTCTCAGTTTCCTCTCAATCACCAAAAAGCATTTAATTTCAAACTTCCTGGGACTTTTCTTGTGAATGGTTTAGGTTGGAACCATTTGAAATGGTTCTTTTTCATGAATGGTTTAGGTTGGAAGGGACCATAAGGATCACCTAGTACCAATCCCCCTGCCATCAGCACAGTCTTACTTGCTTTTTTATTAGATTGTATTTGTATGTTTGCTCTGTTCTGCAGCTGGCTGGGGAGGATTGTGCTGCAAAGCCCATCACCCATCCCACCAACATCTGGGAAAGCCCTGTGTCACCTCCAGCTGGGAATAGTTCAGCAGCACTCCTGTATATTAGTTGGTCTCATTCTTCTTTCATTTTTTGTTGATTTGTTTTTTTTTCAATGTTTCAAAGAAAAATATGAGGATTTTCTATACTCCTGTGAGAATTATTCTTCACTCCTGTCAGACTGATCATTTGCTTGAATGGCTTTTTGAGAGTGGTTTTTTTTTTTGGAAGCACTAAAAATCCCCTGTCATGATGTTAGTCTAACACATTTGGTTTGATTTCACTAACTACTAAAAAAACATCCTTTTTAATGAGTTTTTTTTGCTATTTATTAATTAACCTGTCTCCCTAGTCCATATTTTCTCCCAGTCTCTTTCTAAACATTCTACCTGTAGCTGATTTTTTTACCAACCTCAGCATAGGTGTGGATGCTCCCCTCCCAACTCATTTGTCTTCATACAAAGCAAGTCAGTCTGTGACCCCTTGATGCTCAAAATGAAAGCAGAAGGAAGCAGCAGCAGTGAACTATGGTGTCTTTCTTGCCTTTACATGAATTTTGTACATCAAGGCTTAGCCATCTCTACCTTCACCAGGACAAGGGAGGAGAGCAGGACTAACTTTGCTATAACTCTTCCTTCATTTGAGGAGAATTTTTCACTGCTCAGCTGTCAGCAGTTTTTAGGTTGCCTAAAATAAGCAAATAAATTCAACTCCTTTATGGAATTCTTGTGGGGTTGTTTTTTCGTTTGTTTGTTTTGTTTTGTTTTGGGTTTTTTGGGGTTTTTTGGGTTTTTTTGTTTTGTTTTGTTCTAGACTAATACATGACAATCCAGTGGGATTCAGATGTGCACATCCATGCCCTGTGGTGAGGATGTCTTCACAACCTCAGCTGGTGAGCATCTGGTACCCAGAAGCACTGAGTGTGAGGTAGCCCTGTAATTCTTGTTCTGCAGATGTTGCTCTTGACCACAAGCCAATCTTCCATTGAAACTCACTCCTGTTTGTTTGGTTTATATTCCTTCTATTTCTCCTCCATGGCATTCTCCATCAAGGCACATCAGTGGTTCATTTAAAATTTTTCATTCACAGGTCTGTGAGGTCTATTGGACTGAACTTGTATATAGCTTTATTTCTCACTTTTCTTTCTTTCTTGTATTTTTTTTTGTTTGGTTTTTTTTTTGTTTGGTTTTTTTTGTTTTGTTTTGTTTTGTTTTGTTTTTGTTTTGTTTTTGTTTTGTTTTTTCTTCTTTTTCCAAACCAAACAGAAAATTTCTTTTCAGGGTGAAAAGTTGCCTTCCCCTCATGCTTTTTCTCTTAATCTACCTCACATTGAGGAATGAACAGGATGAGTCAAAATAAGTCTTTTTGAAGTACTTGGGAAAAAAGAAAGTACCTTGATGTTTCATCACTTAAGTTTGTTTTTTTTTTTTCCCCTCATTCACAATCAACATTTCCTATTTTTTCACTAGTGAAGTTCTACAGATATTTACCCCATATTCAGGGAGACTTCAGGGTGATAATGTGAAAAGTCAATGTTTCACACTTGAAATCCCATTTTTAATCTTACAGGAAAATCCTATTCAGGAGATTCCAGTTCTCCCTACACCATGAAAAGTTAAGGACATCCTTTACCAAATGATGTCCAGAGCACCAAAATTAATTATTAATTGAAAAAGTGTTGTCTGTGGATGTGGGGTGGCTTTGAGATTTTCATGAAGCCAGGATGGATCCAGGCTGAATTATTCCCTCTCCCTGCACAGTTGCCTTATTTTTTTCCATAGTTCAAGATCTGGCAGTGAGCTTCACAAACAAATAGTCTACATTTTCCCCAACCTTCCTGAGAATTTCACTGAGCAAACCAAACACCTGCCTTCTCTTTAAGGTGCCCATTGCTCCTTCATCCCATAACACCAATCCTGGCCACAGATATTATTCCCCAGAATGAGTTCAGTTTATCAAGGCTGGGTTTTCAGCCCTCAGAAATCTTCCTTCCTCTTCCTCAAACAGGAGAACATAAAAATTATTCCTCTGTTTGCTTTGCAATCTCCTAACAAAGGAGATTGTTTTACCACAAATGAAGAAATCTAAACTTGTGATATATCCCACCTATATCCATGTTCCACATGTCTAAATCCCTTAGGCCCAAATTATTAAAACTATGAAAAGAAAATTAATTCCTGCTGGATAAATGGGACAGAAGGATTGTACTGCCAGTGCCAACCTCGATGACATATCTGGTATGCTAAAGGGTGGGACTGCAGGGAGAAGGGAATGGGAGTAAAGCAGCTTGAAACATGGCCTAATTAAAATATGTTTCTTTAATTGCATTAATCAGGCTGTTAATAGGATTAAAACAATTGCTCCTTTCACTTTTATCCTGTAGCTCCTTTCTTTCTTCACGGAAATTCCATATTTATAGCTGTTGGTGATTCTTTGTATTTAAATTCATATCTTAAAAACAGTCTGCTTCCAGCTGAGTTCACCTCCCAACAAAGAATGGTCCTGACAATCCAACTTAGAATAGATTTCCTTCTCCTTATCTGAAAAGGTATTTGCTGTTGTGTGTCCAGATCTAGTGACCAAATCAGATAACAGATGGTTTCTGTAGTTACATTTGGAGCTGAAGAAAGGTAAATTTCAGCCTCAGTTTTTCCAGTTTCACTTTGGGATAAATCCAGGTAACAGGACTACTTTGTTAATTTGTTTTGCTGTGCTGTGCTCTTTAATTTTTTTTTTCTTTTTAAATTATTTTTCTTTCTGTTTATAGTGGATTTTGGAGGGTTTAAATTACAGTTTTATTGTAAAATATTTATCCCAACTTACTCCACTGTAAACTCAACTAAGTGCTGAAATCAAAACTTTGTCCAAGTGTATTTTCAGGGTAGTGAAAGCAGAACTTCACTTATTATTACCAGCAACAGCCACCCCCCAGAAGTGCTTACATTTCTAATTTTCAGGTGCATCAAACTAAATTATAAGGAAGTGTATTTCACAAAAAATCTAAAATGGGCTTTAACAAATCAGAACTCCCCTGAAAGATGCATTTTTGCAAATGTCATTCAACTGGTCAGATTTTTATAAATTTGTACTTTTGTGGCATTGTGTACCATCCCTGCTGTGCTTATGAGAACTGCACATTTAATTATTGATTTTTCCCCCCTTTAAAAGCAGAGGGCTGGTTTTCTGTCAAACTCTTCAAATCTCCCTGCCTTTGTCCCCCTGGTTTCAGAAGCAGTGGTTGGATGTTTCTGTTATATGCAAACGTTAGTGCAGAATATGAAAATGACCTTGAAAAAAATTTAATCAGTGTGTTCTTTCACAATAATTATGAGAATGGGGTAGGAAGGAAAAATTTGAGCTATTGCAAAATATCTAAAGGTAAAAAGAGGTCTTTACAAGTTAAATGTGAATGCATTGTACATAATTTTTCAACCTTTTATTACACTAGCCTGAGAATTGCATATATAGGTATAGATGTATTTCCTTGAACATTCATAATAACTGCATAAATATAGAATAATCTGAAGGAAGTCACTGTCACTCGATTTATTTTGTTTCTCACTCATCCTGTACTTGGATACCAATCACATTATCCTACAGCAGACAGCTGAAATTAAAAAAAAAAACTACTAAAACAAGCCAATATCCAAAAAAAGCATCTATATCCTTTTTCTGGCTCTAAGGAGTGTGAGGAGGGCTAGGCAGCCTACAAGGATCCCTCTCTGAACCTGTGCTAAACCAGTTCTCAAGCTCTGCTTCATCACCCCTTGGCCAAAGGAGGAGATGGTGGGGAATGAAGGAATGTTGTAAATATATATCTTGTTGTAAATATACATCTTGTTGTAAATATATATCTTGTTGTAAATATACATCTTGTTGTAAATATACAGCTTTCCTCATAACCAAATAGGACTGAGTGCAGAAGTTTTAATTTTTTATTCTCTTTCAGAACAGGGTCATGAGTATGGTCAGGACTGAGAATCACTGAGTTTCTTTTTCATGGATTTACTGGTAAAATGACTGACAAACTTTAGGGAAAAGCAGATTTTAGCAGTGACCACCAGCATCATTTTTGTTTCCAGTCTTTCATGGGTCTTATATAAGATGAATAACCCTGGCTTGTCTCCTGAGAGTTCCATAGCAATCGATTGGCCCTTTAATTTTTCAAGAGCTGATGAATATTGAGTTTTGCTGATGACCACTGAGTTTTTATAATTAGTCTCAGTTGCCAGACTCCAACCAAGCATTTAGGACATTGACAAAGACTTTGTCCTCTAACCACTTAAAATTCTTCCCACATGGACCATGGTCTTAAACAGTGGCACAAAAAATGTCAATTTTTTTAACTATGCCCTGAGTGGAAAAAAAGATATTATTTTTTTCATAGCTGTTTTCATTTGCAACAGTTGCCACTACCCTATTTCCATTATTTGCTTCTAAGTTAGTAGGGCTGTTATTTAGTTAATTTGTTTTTTTGTTGCCTTTTTTTTTTTTCTTGTTTGCTTGTTTGACTACAAACAGGTATATCTGCAGTAGGGCATTCACTGATTTCTACATAGGCTCAACAATAATGACCCTGAGTGGCATTATTATATTGAAAAACTATTCTAACACAAATCAGCTCTACATTCCCAAGGATAAACATACCAGCCAGTTCCCCCAAAAGGTTGTGAGGAGAATTAAATTCAAAAAAGAATAAGCTTGTGAGCAGTTCAGAAGTTATAGGAGGAGGATTCATATAGAGAATGTTCAATAGACTGCCATGTCCTTCCCCTCTTGGGAAGTGTTTGTGCATCACTTTCAAGAAATAAATGGCATTTTGTGTAGAAATGCTTTAGCAAAATCGGTTTCCTTTTGATGTATGTGAAATCATAATCTTGTAGGGGTCTTTTCTGTGATTCAGCTGCTCCATGTGACATTCAGCTCTTTTTATGTATCTGGCTTGCAGGAGGAAATGCATGTATCTATTCCACTAAGAATGGATGCTTTAGCAGGTGTCAGGTCATAAAATCACTTTATACCACTTCTTGGAGCAGTTTATGATCACTGGATATTGTATCTCTGGTCCATGATATGGGGCATTGCCATATTGATTAAATGCCTTAGGCTGTTGCAGGGGAAAAAAATAAGGATATTTAATCAATAGACCTGTACTTTAGTTACTGTTCCTGTCAGGCTGGAACAGAAATAGCTCAAGAAAGGGGCAGCTTCTCAGACAATCTGAGGGAGTTAAAGTTTGAAGAAAGCTAAATAATGCCTTTGCAGGCCTGTGAGGGAAGATAATCAACTTAGCAATTGCAAGAGCAGAGATTGAGTTACCAGATCAATCTTGCCTAAGGGTTCAAAAGGGCTGAGAAAGGGACTTTGGGACTTAAAAGGGAGCCCCAATGAAACAGTGGCTTACACATGAGTGGAATAAATTCTTCTGGTTGCCAGTGATGTGATGATCCTGAACATTGCATGTGTGAGGATTAATTACTGCTCAGCTAAAGCATCTCCTTCAGTGAGAGACTTCAGGAATGAGTCTCTCTGTGTAGGTGATGTAGTAAAAAGGAAGAATAGGTTTTCCCAAGATTCCCTAACATTGGTTTTGAATCTCATAGTTGTGGTGTTTTCTTGCCATTTTTTACCTGTTATTACCTTACTTTAACTTCAGACCTATATCTTTAGATATAATCCTTTGAGTACTCTCAAGTGATCATTCCACCCAGTAGAAATCCAAGGCAGGTAAGTCCCCCTGAGGATGTAGGAGAAGGATTTAATTCTGCATTGAAGGGTCAAAAATAGGCACCTCTTTCTCCCACATTTCAAAAGGGATATGGAAAAATCCCAAGTTGAGAAGAATAGTGTGTATGAAAAAACTAGAAGTGTGTATAGATTACCAGAATGAAGACTTAGAGCAAAGTTTATTGCACAGTTCGTGCACTGTGCTTGCAGGAGAATACTGAGCATTCAGGGCTCTGAGATGTAGCAGAGAGAAAACACAACAAGAATCAATGCCTAGAAGCTGGAGCCAGGCACTTTATACTTTACTTCATTATTTCTAACAGAAAGGGTAATACAAAACTACTAAAAGAGGAGAAGGTTTTTCATCTTCTGCTGCATTGCAATCCACTCTGCTTGCCTTCCTCAGTGCTGGCTTTCTCTGAGGGAATAATTTGTACCTGATGCTTGTGAAGCACTGTCACAGGGAGAGTGGCAGCCTCAGACAAGCCCTGCCTTGGACTCAAATTTTCACAACACCTTAAGGAATCGCTCTGGCTCACACGTTCTAATGACAGCAAATCGGATCTGTTTGTAAAAATTAATTCTTTATTAAGCAGATAAGAGATAATGGATGAAAGATCTTAATCAGAGTTACTTACTGCACAGTATAAACTAAAAGAACTTCTGGTAGATCACAGCATAGCATAAAACAGTGCACTATATCAAGGTACCTATAATAAAGCCAGCAAAAGAAACAGTATTGATTAGGAGTTGAAAGTAACTTACAACAAAATGGTGATAATGTACAGATTCCTTCACTCCACCCCTGGGAGTAACCACAAGCAATGTCCCCTGCTCACAGAAATACCCCCACGTATTTCCAGGGAAATGTATAGAAGATTTCAACTTTGTGAAAGTTTGGTGTGGCTTTTATAGTTGTAAAGAGAGTGTCTGTCAGTCAGAAATCCAGCTTAATTTGCCAGATCTCACTTCAAAAGCAATATGTTTCTTTTCAGCTGGGAGATGCCAGACCAGTGGTTACCCAAAGGCACCAAAATAACTCCCTACCAAACAGCTTGTCCTGCTTGTTATCTGGCTGGATAACAATCAACAGATAAGGTTTTGAGGGGTTGAGATGCCCTGCCATAGCCTGAATTAATGAAGGTGACACAATTGCTCTCCTCATCCCCAGCCTGTGGGAACTCGTGGGATAAAACCCCTGTGTTTGCTGCCTGCCTTTTTCCATTTTAGCAGAGAGGAAGAAAGGGATTGGCTCTCCAGCAGGGCTCTTGGAGCTGGGTACACTGAGTCATTACTGCTCGGGGTGGAAAGGACTGCTGTATGTATTCAAGAACAAATACAGCTTGACAGCCTACAAGCTGTTAAGACAACCTGACCTTTGTGTGTCTACTCCAAGAACAGTAAGTTCAATTAGCTGTAATGCTTCCAGGTCCTGTACCACCATTAGGAAATGCCTTATTCAGCTAAAGCTGTGATATTTTTTTTTTTTTCTTTTTTTTGTCAGTATAAAAAGCATTAAAGAAACCATTGTAAGTACTGCTAGCAATAAGGGGAAGAGTCTCATATTCAGCAAGGTCTGAAAAATTAATTAGCTTTATTCCTTAAATACAAAATAAATACATTCTGTCATAGCCAAAAGCTTTAGGGCTGAGTTTTAGCCAGTTGGGTTCAAGCCAAAATGACAGCCCTGGCAGCTGTTGGAAGCATTTTGGAGTAGAGTTTGGGCTGGTCCCTGTCAGTTTAGAGATCAGCTGAAATCACCAAGCCCTTCTACAAAGACAAAAGGAATGTTTATAAAAAAGGCCAATTCAGTGGAGGGTGAATCTATTCATGGTCTGTCAGTAGTTCATGTGTCCTCAGATATCATTTGGTTGCCTCAGTTTACCCCTTCTGAGGGGTGCTGTGATCCCTTGTGATCTTTTGTGTTGTAAGTGGTTAAGTGAGGTCTTTGACATCACCACAGCATTTCCAGAAGCTCCCAGTATCTGAGGGACAAGAAGCAAAGATAAAGTGTTGATTTCTTTTGGAGCAGAATGGAGAACTACAGTGAAAACAAAATCATTTTATGTGAGGTTTTGAGGGATTGTCAGATGAATTTGCTTAGATATTGGAGTTCTGAGGCTTCCTGGAGTGAGAGTTCATGGAAAGCTCTCTATGATTTTGATGCAGGATGTTTTTGAGATTCCTGGGAACTATGTACCATTGAGGAGCTGGGGAAACAACAGTATTTACCTGCTGTCCACATCACACCTTACAAGAAATGCTCCTTTTCTCTCCATTTCTTGCATAGCATTATATGTTAGGGCCTCTGAAACAAAACTGCTCCTCCATCATGGTAGATGTATCACAAAAGAAAATCTGCTCCTGAGGGAAACCACAGTTTAAATAGACTCTCTTGGGCATGGATCACCAAAGAATGATTCTGCAAACCTTTTTGTGCTGCTTGTGACATTTCAGTGGCTATAAGACCCCCTCAATTAAATCCTCTGTTTCATGTGAGATACAGGAACAGAACAAACTCATTCTGAGGCCTTCTGGATCAGCTGAAGGCCTTGTGGAATGCCCCAAAGTTTTCAAATGGCACTGGGCTCTGAGACATCTGAGCTGAGGCCCCAAACTGAAATCCTGCTTCTTTTCTCCTCTTGCTCCTGCCCAAGGAGCTGCCTACTGTGATTTGTGCTCTTCCCTGCCACTCAACAAACACCTCCCTAAGGAAACACCTTGCCCTGGTGCTCTGGTGTCCCACTTTTAGTGGCACAGATAGTTACTTTCTCATGTACTACATTCCAGAGGTTTTGAATTGCTTTTCCCTGTATCCATCATACATTTCTCAATGCTTATTTTTCTTCAACTGGCACCCAAATACCTTTTGATGTCCTGGCTTAGGCTGGCATCGTAGCTTCTCAGTAGGGGAAAGAAAAGAGACATTAATCCAGTTTTAAGAGCTGTTCCTCTGTCTCTCTGTATTGATTTGTGTGGAACTGTCCTTTTAACTCTCTTTTCTGTCTGACTTCTCATTGCCTTCTGATGAGAGCCAGTCTAAAAGTGCAGGGCTGGATTTACATCGATTATTCCCTTTGTTGTCTTTCTGTGACCCTTTCTGAACTATGAACTCAGAGTTGTGGCTTGGTCATGAAGGGCTTTTATTCCTATCACACTGACTATAAATATGGATTAACAGCTGAATGTGACAGGCATCTGAGCTTGTTTCTCTGAACAAGGAAAAAACCCTTTTCACCCTGTATTAAACTGCAGTTTGTTCCTAAGAGAGAAGCATATTGGAAAAACCAACAACAACATCAAACTCTGAATTTAGAGTCTTTGAGATGAGAGAGACCAGCAAAAAATGCACGTGCTTTGATACCATTAGGCATTGTAAAGTTAATCTTTACAAAGAACAATCTTTACAAAAGAGCAGTTTTAATTAGCTTTGTTTTCTTAGCAAGTACCTTGTTCATCTGTTTAATACATTTTTGGAAGATACACAAAGTGTTAATTTATCTATTAGTCTTTCCTTTGGAACACAAATAGTAAGTACTAATAATGTGTGCCTAAATGCAATTACAGCTAATAAATCAAGGACCAGTTTTCTCAGGTTTTATATACCTGCTATTTTCCCCTGGATTTTTTGTCTGTCTCTCCTTCCTTTTTCTTCACCTGTCTCCTCACATGCGTATTCTCTGGCTGCACCAGAAATCTTGGGAAATTTCCTCTTTGAATAAAAAACATCTTTCCATATGCCAGCAACAAATCGAGATATAACACGTAGTACCAGTTTTCAACAGTTGCTAGAGCAAGTTATCAGGTTATAAAAAAAAAACCCCAGCCTTTATCTACTCTTCTTTGCAGTAAAATAATTTATATGTGTCATTTAGTAAATCTTTGGAAGACCAGCAGGATTCAGTCAGGATTGTATTGTATGACCTTCATCAGTAAACAAAAAAAAAAGTGTATTTCTTTGGTATTAACTGTTTTTTAATACAGATTGTTAGTGAATTTTTTGGGGAAGAGGGAAAAAAAATTGAGATAATTACATTTTTGTTTCATATTGAGTACCCAGCCCAGCTTTTATTCCTTTTGACCTTTAGAAGTGATACATCATCACACAAGGGTCTGAGCCAGGGTCATGGATCCATGTGACCATCACTATTTGGAGAGGTTTGAATCCAAAATTTTTCCCTGCTCCATAAAGCATCAGAATCATATTATTGATTTAAACTCAGTCAGGCTCCAAGACATTGAAAAATAAATGCAGGTATAAACACAGTGTTTTGACAACTCCTGTTTTCCATTATTGTCTTTTTCATCATGTGAAATGCCTGATGTGATCAGCTGGTCCATCTGCACATCACCACAGGCTGTTTGGAGAGGCCTGCCAGGAAAACCCCGGTCATTTCCACCAGCTCCTCTTCATCTGCACCTCACTGCTGGGAGAATTATTTTCTGTGGCCATCACAAGGGCTGTTGGACTGGTGCCACAGTATCCAGCTTGCTTCTGCCAGTGAGGACAGACTGTGGAGCTGTGGTGAGGTTGTTGCTACTGCTAGAGCTCCTCCTTTCTGCTCAAAGCCCTGTCCATCCCCCAGGCTTACCCCACTGAGAGTTCCACTGCCTCTCTTTCCCTCTGGATCCCATAATATTGGTGGCAGAAAAACAGGAGAGAGATTGAAAGACCTGAAAAGTATCAAGTGGTCAAGGCCATGGATGATGGATGCCATTATCACTTTTGAAAACTAGTGATCGTGGAATTATGGAATTGTTTAAGTTGGAAAAGGCCCCGAAGATCACTGAGTCCAACTTTAGCCCAGCACTGCCAAGGCCACCACTGAACATTTAGGTGCCACATCTAAATGTGTTCTAAATCACTCCAGGGATGGTGACTCCACCACTGCCCTGGGCACAGTCTTCTAATGCTGGGCCATCTTTTCTGTGATTATTTTTTTTCCTAATATCCAATCTAAACTTCCACTGGTGCAACCTGAGGCAGTCTCCTCTTCTCCTGTTGCTGCACAGGAAAAGAGTCCAACCCCCACCTGACCACAGCCTCCTCTCAGAGAGTCATAGAAAATGAATGTAGAAATGATTTCAGCAATTCTTTCTGGTCCGTGCTGAGGGAAGTGAAAGTTTAAGTATACCATAAATAGTGTATATACACTATAGAATACAGACATATAAAATGCCCACTTGTATTTTCACCAGTTGGTAACAGTTATGCTTTAAAAATATAGAAGTAACATATGGTGATTATGGCAATGTTGATTTAATGAAGCTTTAATTGAAGTGATTTGCTGTACTGTGAAGAGAAAGGGTAACAAGCAAGATCAAATGAGCACAAAGGGAAACCAAACCAGAGCTCCTGAAGGTCTGTATTTCACCAGTACAGCTAGAGACACCAGAAGAGTTTTAAAAGACAGCTTTAATTTTCAAGGCAAAATAAGTCTAGGATTTTCAACTTTTCAAATAGATTTAAGCAAATGAAGAAGCACGTCGGATTTGACATCCTTGCCCCTGCCCCTTCATACTTAATGAAGTGTCACTAGAGTCTATAAGATAAAGCAATATTTAATCCAATATCTGAAGCTTCCTCCCCTTGGACTGTGTTTTCAGCTGCAAAACTTGGCAAAGCCCCAGCCTGTGACACTATATCAACTTCCTCCTCTTGCCAGTCTTGTCCTTTGTGACGTCGACTCTGATGGATTTTACTGAAACCCATTAGTTTTCATCTCACTCGTTTTTTGGCAGACTGATGGAGCTGCAGCAGGGTGGATGTTGTGGTGATCTGCCTTGTGCATCAACAACAACACAGCCATTTAATTCTTCTCCATAATCTCTGTGAATGATGAGGATGAGCAAAGGAGAAAGGACGGACATCTTGATAATCAAATCCCTGGTGAAGTTTGAATCATTGGCTCTCAGAAATAAACTTCTGGCATACACAGTGATGGAATTCACACTAGAAGAAGAGAGAAATGTGGAAAGTAAAATGATTAATATTCACAGTCACTTTTCTGATCGCAACAGCAATAAGAGAGCGAGAGAAAACTACTAAAAATAACTTTCTGCATTGAAAATCAGTCTAAGCACAGCCAAATATGTGATGCATTGCTTTTTCAAACACACTGAACAGGCACTTTAGTCCATCAGGTGTGGAATGAATCTCTTAACCCTTTGACATGACCACAGTTCAATCTGTGTAGCAGTAACCAATTAGTCCACTAAAGCATCCCCATTTTGTAAAAGGGAAAGGAGAATAATCATAGAATCATGGAATCATAGAAGGACTTGGGTTGGAAGGGACTTTAAAGGCCATCTCACTTCAACTCCCCCTTCCATGAGCAAAGATGGCTCCAAGCTCCTTCCAGCCTGGTCTTGAACACTTCCAGGGATGGGGCAGCCACAGCTTCTCTGGGCAACATTTGCAGTTTCTCACCACCCTCTGAGTAAAGAATTTCTTTCTAGTATCTTATCTAAATCTCTCCTCTTTTAGTTTAAAGCTGTTCTCCCTGATATCACTATCTGCCTGTTTAAAAAGCTGCTCCCCCTGTTTTTCATAAAACTCCTTCAAGTACAGGAGGGCTGCAGCAAGGTCTCCCCAGAGACTTCTCTTCTCCAGGCTGAACAAACCCACACACTAAAAATCATCACCCCTCTTTGAGTGTAAATAAGCAAGGTATGAAAGATTCCTCAATTCTAGCATTGAGTTTGATCTCATAGTCCCAGACTAGAAAATATTAACTTTGGACTGTCAAAAAATTAAATCCCAAAACAACAAGGCATTGTTCATTCTCATGTTTAATGCTCCCAGGTGTTGGGAAAAACAGGGGTTTTTCCAAATCTTTTCATTCATGGGATACCTCAGGCAGGATGTTATTCCTGTGTAACAGTTAACTGTGTTGTCCCACAGTAATTCTCTAGGGAATAATGGCAAAGTAAACATCCTCAGAGAGGTGAGATGGAGTTCAGCCTTTCATCACTCCTCTGAGAAATGACCACAGGAGTTTGTTTTCCTGTTTTCCACTGAGTGTGAAATGAAACTCCCTGCACAGTTCCACAGAATTCACTGGGTAGAGATCTCTTCATCCCCGTGGCCAAGGCAGGGTTTCAGAGGGATAAGATCAGATGGAAAAACCTCTCTCCAAATTTGTTTTTGAACAAGTTTGGCTTTGGATTTGAATTTTTAGAAACCAGGGTGGTTCTTTTTCTTTTAAACCTCCCTTCTTCTGCTTTCCACTTTGTCTGCACACGTGTTGTTTCCAAGCATGTGCCGTTTGTGGCTCTTTGCCTCTGTGTGTCCTCTCTGCTCTGCATAAATTTACAATAATTCAGCTGATTTCTATCAAGTTGGCCAAAGCAGAAATCTTCAGTTTTACATTCTTACAAAATTTTGGATAAACCTCTACACAGGTAGGGGAGATATACTATTAATAACTCCACCAGAGGAATGGGTATAGGACAGGTTCATTCCCTGCTAAATGTGAAAGACCCTACCTGAAACACCCCTCTGAAACAACAGAAGGCTTGAGAAAAACAACTTTGGTAGTGTTGGTGCTCTCTGAGCTACTAAATTTTGAAGTAAACTTCAAAAGGATCCACCATTACTACAAGAGAGAGAGCATGGAACAAATGGCTTGTCTGTGTTTGTGGTGCTCTGAGATAAAAACCCAACATGATTTGTAGTGAAGATTATGTTTTTTATTAGCCTGACCCAGATATCTGGGAAAAAACAAAACCAGAGATTCTCTTACAGACCTTGGAGTGGCCTGAAGAATGGCTCATGTGCCTCAAAGTTTTCTGCCTCTTCCCTCAATTATTTCCTCTCTCTAATAAAAGATTTATTCTCCAACAAAGCTTTTTTGACTGACATCACACTGATCTAAATTAGCTGCAACTCCTCCATGGCAGCAGGATTGGAACTAGGTGATCTCTAAGGTCCTTTCCAACCAGACCATTCTGAGATTCAATGATATTATGAAGAAACAGTGTCCAGATAAGGGAAGATTAAAAAAAAAAAAAATAATAAGAAAAGTGTTATTTAGATATTAGAGAATCAAGCCGTGAAAATCTGTTTGTCTGAGGCTTTTATAATGTTTAAATCTCAGATTACAATGATGTTGCATGCAGCATGGACAGACACAGACAGGTTTTAGCTACAAGAATCTTCAATTTTATGGTCATAATTTTCCCCCTCACTTGCAAAAAGTCCTGTGCCCTCTGACTGAGCACACACACAAATCAAAACCATACAAATTAGGAGGTGGCTGCCGTGGTTATGTGTAGGTACCAAGAGATTTTCCATTTAATAGAGCCCAACACCTGGCTATTTAATAGAGGTCACCAGCTAAATCAGTTAGAAACGGCTTAGGCAGGCATGTGGAAGCAGGGCTGGATTAGAAATAAGTGAATCCTAGCTTTGGCCACAAATGTGTGGAAAATGAAACTAAATTAAGTTGCTTCAGCCCTTTCACTGGCACAAACTGATGTAAATTGGTTTCATTAAAAAACCCTAATATATTTTAAGGCTGCAGTCCTAACCTATTACGTTTTGTGTGGTTGCTGAGAGCAAGTAGCTTAGTGGCATTTTATGTAGCAAATGAACAGGGGACAAATAGAATTTTATTGCTTTGTAAATGAAAAGGCTGGGAAGTTTTGGAACAAAATTGATTTTCACATCTGGAAAAGTTTGCCTTATCATTAGCGCTGTGCTTGCTCTCTCTCTCTCTTGCTCGACTTATTTTTCACTCCATTGTTTTCCACTTATTTTGCAATGCAGCCGTGTAATTTCCATTCTCATTCATTCATGTTCCCAAATTGTGTTTTTCTTTTCCAAGCTCAGTGTTTGAAAATGTTTGCACAGGGGCTGCTCAGCTGAACTGTTCCTTGGATGGTGTGGGATGCGTGTTGGTCTCTGCCTTTTTCCATCTCAGACCTCTGGGGATAATATTTGCAAAAGTGATTTTGGAGCATTTTCAGAAACCCTGACTGTGTTTAATGGAGTTTTTATAAACTCTGTGATCCACTGTTCTTCCCACCTTCTCTGTGTGTCATGAGGAAAATGCATCCATGGTATGATACAGCATTATATGGAAATACAGGAACAAACATAGCATCTGAACTACTATGGGAACATCACAAATATTTGGAAGGGTTTATTACCTCAGGTTATGCACCTCCTTGCAGCTTTTGGAAGAGCTGGGTGGCTTGGCATCTCTTCACAGACTGACTTTTGCCATTTACACGAGACACTCTTCAGAAGCTCATCCCAAGATCACTGTTTTTCCCATATTTAACCCCTGTTTAGAAACCACAGCTGCTCTGTTTGGCAGTGGCAATTTGGCTCAAAATAGAATTGTGTATCGTTGTGCCAAACAATATTTTTTTGTAAATTGGAAGTGCCAGTTTAGTAAGGAAAGGTCTAAGGCTCCATTTCACATATCCATAATTTGCAACCTGTTCTCTGTGCCACAGGATGATGCAGTTTCCCATCCCACAACACAGAGACAGCCCAAGGCTGCTGGATATGTCTCACACTTCTTTTCATAGAACCATAAAATTGTTTAGGTTGGAAAAAACTTCTGAAATCATCAGCTGCAACTGTCAACCCAACATCACCATCGTGTTCACCACGAAACCATGTCCTTATGTGCCAGAGTCACACATTTTTTAAACAGTTCCAGGAGTGGTAGAGTAAATATTAGGAAGAAATTCTTCCCTGGGAGGGTGGTGAGGGCCTGGAACAAGTTGCCCAGAGAAGCTGTGGCTGCCCCATCCCTGGAATTTTTCAAGGCCAGGTTGTATCTTGGTTTTAGCAACCTAGTGTAATGGGAAGTGTCCAGGATCTTGACAGGAGGGTTGGAAACAGGTGATCTTTATGGTTCCTTCAACCCAAGCCATTCTATGATTCTGTGATTTTATCCTTGGACATTATCCTTCTGTGTTACAGGAACGTTTGTAGGAGCCTGTACTGCCCCTGCCCACTGCATTAGTTCTGTGCTTATTTTCATTAATTTCTTCCTTATTGAAAGGCACAAATTCTTCACTCAATTGCCAAAAAAAAAAAAAAAAACCAACAAATTCTTATCACAAAAGTCAGCTGTGAGTTTGGGTTAGTGATAGATTAAAACCTGGAAACTTCCACACCTTCCCTTTTGCTTTGGTTTGCCAAGTCCCATTAGGCACAGACCATTTTCCTAGTGAAGATCTGCTTCTCAGAAGTTTTGCCTCCACTGGTGTCAGCTGGTCACTTTTTCCTGGCACTGAATGCAATTTAGAGTGAATAAATTCAGGAAGATTCTTTGCCAAGAATTACTCAGCTCTTCATGCCAAAATATTAATCGATAACGCCTCTTAAAATTTCTCTTCATTCCAATCATTTTTATAGCGTTGCAATTTACTGCATGGAAAGCAGGGTAGTAAAAGATAGAAAAACCAGCTGTTAAGTCACATTATTATTAATATTTATCTGTCATTTACAGAGTCCCAAAAGGTGTTCACAGCACTTTTGTGTTGCTCAGCAAGCCAGACAACACAACAGCTTACCCAAGGTCTGCAGCTGTAAATATGTAAATACAGGACAAAGAGATGTTCTAGTCAGAGAAATGTCTTCAAACAATCCCATGGAACTTTCTGCCCAGAATGTCCTGATAAACCTTTTTGGGCTTTTAAAATGAGGATGGGAGTAGAACATGCAAATTTGTAGGTACACAATTCTCAATCTCAAACTTTGAGCAAAGGAAAAATTAGCCATGAAAAAGAAGATAAAGTTATGTAGAGGCATGTGTAGTACAGAGGACTCTGATTTAGAGATAGGAGATATTTTGATTTGGTTTGGTTTGGTTCTGTTTCTCCCCTGGAAACTTTCCAATCTTTAATTTAGTATCCCAAATTTGCTCTGGAGTATATCTAAATATTTATGGGTTTTCTTCCTATTTTGCTGCAATGAATAGACCAATTAGGCAAAAACTCTTTTCTCAACACCTGAATGCTGAAGATGCCCATGCTCAGAACACTCACACAGGTTCAGGTAATCCAGGGTTTTGTAATTTCTTCCCATTTCTGTGTATTCCAAGAGAAAAGCCTGATTTTAGAGCTGGTGTTATACCAGGGAGAGGTTTTGGTAAAGAATTAAATACTCTCTTTTGGTAAAGAATTAAATTACTCTTTAATTATAAAAAAAAATAATTACATACTCACTGGTGATGGATAGAATCTCCCTCAGCCTCAGAGCTGCACTGCAAAGAGAGGAAGACAAAACATCTCTCCTAGAACAGCCTCAAGCTGCTGGTGAGAAATTCATGGGGTGCCATCAGTTCAAGGCTTGGGGCTGGGCTGAGGACAGGGATATTTACAGCACATTCCTCAGGGGCCTTTGTTTTATTGAAACCTTTCCCTTGTGTTTCTCTGTTAGGTCATGATGCAGGACATCCACACATGCCTGAGCTGCAGAGCAGCTCACCAGAGGTTGAATCAGTGACAGACACTTCAGGATGATATTAAATGTGGTGTGCACTGAAGAAGATTGAGTAGGAGATGTAGAAGCTGTATTGGTAAAGGGAAAACAGAGCATAGTGGCATATTTTAAAATGTCTCCTTGGGGAAGGTCACAGAATCATAGAATTGTACTCATAAAATGGTTTGTGTTGGAAGGGACCTTTTAAGATCATCTCATTCCAACCCCCTGCCATGGGCAGGGACATCTTCCACTATCCCAGATTGCTCCAAGCTCCATCCAACCTGGCTTTGGATACTTGCAGGGATGGGGAGTCCAGAACCTCTCTGGACAGGTCCTCTTTGTGGGAAATGAATATGTAGAGGATCCTCAAAGCCTGACAGAAGGCTCACATAGAATGTATCTGTATGTAAATGCTGAGATAAGAAATGTTGACTTAGAAATGCTATGGAATAAGATAGATATTAAGAGAAAAGTAGAACTAGAAACAAGTTTCAAAAGATAGCTTTACAAATAAGACTAGATACTTTAGAGAAATAGAACTATAAAAGATACATTGTAGTAAGACTTACGAAGGGTAATTTTAGATGATTAGCTTTAAGACATTTACAGTATGGTGTAGCAAAAGCTGATAGGCTAAGAAATGCTGATAGTGTATTGTAATTAAGAAATAGTTAGCTTCTGATTGTAATACAACATCTGTATTATCTCACCCTTCACGTGAGACTGAAAATAGAATAAAAGTTTTTAAAACGCCTCTCAGTTACCCCATCTCTAAGTCAAAAAAAACCTTAACCCAACACTCTTGATTGGCCCATCTGTGGAATCGATGCGGGACTGTGCTACTCAACACCATTCCCTACTGAACTTGCATTAATAAACAGGGAGACTACTCACAATATTTCTTTCCACATCCTGCCCTGTCATTGAGAGAATTGCACTCAGTCCTGGAAGAACTGTGTGATTCAGCATGGGGCAATTCTGGTTTGAAAGGTCTGAAGGAAGAGCAGAGTTCAGGCTTCAGTGGTTTTCAGACATTGAAAACACCACAATTGTGTTTTTATAACCAAGGTTCCAAAGAGTGGTAATTTCACTGATTATGCAGTGAATGTCTTGTTTTCATGTTTTGGAAATCCTTTATTCCTTTACTGTTGTGAGTGGACAGGAGGGTTGGTTTTTCTCTGATAAAAAAATGTAACAATAGAATTTCATTAGTTACTATCTGTGAGCAGCAGCAGGAAAGCAATGTCAGTGCAGTTTGGCTTGCCTAGGAAAATCACAATATCACATGCTGAAAGAAAGTATAGCAGCATCCAGTGTCCAGACACTGGAAATGAAGGCTTGATAGATAAGTACCACCTTGGAAATGCCAGTGGGTCTTGCTCTTCCCAGGCTGCACTTTAAGAGCTTGTCAGTGTTTTAGTGACATCTGCCTTTCCCAAACACACAAATTGTATTGTGAGCTTTGACAGGTATTTCAGTAACAGCAAGATTTTAGACAAGACAATTTCTCCCTTTGCCTCTCTATATTACCTATCCATCCTTTGAAAGTCAAGATAAGATTTATTTATTTTTTCAAATCCTAAGATGAAGTATATACTGCTGACGTTTGAGAAATATTTGGAGGAACTTTGTTTGCATCCATGTTTTTCTGAATTCATGCTTTTGCAAACCATGGTACATTGGAAAAAAAAAAAAAAAAAGTCCTAAATGCTGGAAGGAAAGAAAGGAAAGATTCCAACAGTCTGCTTTGGTCACACTGGATCAGCTACTCTCCCACAGAGGGGGCAATATGAGAAGTGTTCTCAGGACACTCTTTAGTCACAGTTGGAGCTGGGTTTAAAATAAGAAGGCACAAAATTGCACTTGATCCCTTCTCCAGTTTGAGAGTTTTCCTTACTGCTGCTTGCACAGCTCATTCCTGCTCATGCTGGAATAAAAGCTGATTTCTGCTGGGGTGAGACGAGTACATGAAGAGAGGGCCCATGTCTCTTGGGAAGAAGGATCAACATTTCAATGTTAAAGTCCAAAGAAAAAGTATTTCAATCTTAAATTGGGCTCCTGGGACATTTGACACCAGCTGTGCACTGGGCTCATAATACATTTCCTGTGTAAGTTGGAAACATTGGGTTCATCTCAGACAATGAGGGTGTGAGGTAAGGAGAAGTGGGTGAAGAAAAATGGTGAGTGCACACTCTTGCCAAAAAAAAAACCCAACCAGTCAAACCACAAAGGGGAGGCTGCAGGCAGAGCTCAGGACCCTGAAGAGAAGAAGCTCAGGTTTCTTTCTTTCTGTCCTTGTGAGTGCAGGCTCTGAACCTGTTCCTAAGGCACCAGTGGGACATCATTTCCTTGAGAATGGCCAGTGAAGCAGGTGCCATTTGCCTCTGCAGTTTGAAGGGCCTTAAATTACTTCATAAGGAGTCTTAGAGTGCTTCTGAAATCCTGAAGAAAATGTAGGAAAGTGGATTTCTGTGAGCAAATTGTGAATGAGTAGTTTTCTCTGAGCGGTTGTTTAATTGAGCTGCAGCTGGTGCTGATTATGTTTGTTTTTCCTTCAGTGTCTCTCATTTCCTTTAGTTTCCGTTAATTCCTGCTTTCACTGGGTAACTGTTGCTGTACAAGATTTTAAGACTGGTAAAAAAACCCAAAAAAACCAAAACAAGAAATAAAAAAAAAAAAAAAGCATATTTTAGGAGCTGTTTATGGCAGTTGTTCCTGGAGACACCTGTAAACTATTGAGCTGAATTGGGCTGCAGCTGCTGCTGATGACATGGGGTGTGAAGGAGAAGGGTGTGACTCATTCTTCTGGTTGTTGCACCACCCTGTGCTGTGGCTGGGCCTGCTGAGGTGGCTGTGAGGCCATGTGTGCTCAGATGTCTGTTCATGTGGGTCTCTGGGTCAAGAAAATATTAAACCCACTGCCAGAGGCTGGAATGAGAGGGTGATGGAGGGGAAGCATGGTAGAATCACAGAATACCCTGAGCTGGAAAGGACCCACAAGGATCATCCAGTCCAGCTCCTGGCCTTGCACAGGACCAACCCCAGGAATCCCTCTCCTTTCAGCTTGGAGAGGGGCAGGACATTGGTGTGGGCAGAGGTTATGTGTTGTGGTATCTCAGGTGGCATCTCTGCCCTGCTCAGGTGAGACCCCACCTGCAGAGCTGCCTCCAGCTCTGGGGCCCAGCACAGGAAGGATGTGGAGCTGTTGGAGCAGGTTCAGAGGAGGCCACCAAGGTGATGAGAGCCATTCTATGCTTCTCTGATATCACTGCTGTATGTGAGAAGTCAAAGTGCCACATGTCCTGCACAGACAGTGATCTGGGTTGATGGATAATGAATTCTTTGAGGTTTTTTTTTTCATCTACACGAGCAGAAGGCAAAGATGGTCGAGATAGGCTGACAGCAACCTCATGGACTTGAACAAGAAGTGTTAAATCCTGTACATGGGCCTGAGTAAGTGGCTCTGGGTGGTCCTGCTTGGACAGGGGGGTTGAACCAGATGACTTCCAAAGGTCCCTTGTAACCTCAAACATTCTGTGATTTTGTGAGATCTCTCTGTCAGTGGGGAGGAATTTAGTATTTTCCTTCTTTTCCTGTAGACTGTCTGTTCTGCTCTGCTTATGTTACAGAACAGATTCTGTGGAAAGAACTCATGTTCCACTGGAACTACAGGGGCTGCCAGGTCAGGTTTTCCATAGAATGTTCTACCAAGAAAGATTAATACTGGAAAACAGAGGGCATGTTGTGGCTTTCTACTGGGCAACACATCTTATCCTTGAAGGTTAAGTTAATTCACTTTTTCAACCCCTTTTTGATTCCATGTCCATTTACTATTTGTGACATTCAAGACCATGTGAACAGTCAAAGCCTCCATTTCCTGTGAGTGTAGTAATTTTGTAAAGAAAGAGAGAAATCCTCCAGAGATCTTTGGAGGCATGACTAGATCAAGATCCTGGCTGATCTAAAATAAATAAATAAAGAAGGATAGATGTTCACAGGCTCCCAGTCATTTGTTCCCATTCAGACTGAGAAAGAGTTTTGTCTGGAGAATAAAATCCATTGTTCATGAATTCTGCATCACTTTGCTTCTCCACCAAGACCATTTCTTCTTGGCATCTGCTGACTTCTGAGGGCTACAGTCAGCTGGCAGTCAGCTTCTTGTGCTGCTTAATTATATTTATGCAAGGAGACAAATATGGAAACTCTGCTACTTTCTTTTGTGTTGGGTGGTTCATTTCCAATTCTAGAAGTTCTTTTTTTGTCTCCTCTGGTTGAAATATCCCAGTGGTCTGGATCTGTTCTGGATCTCCAGCCTGTGGACGTCACTCTCTGATGCCTTTGACGTTCCTCTTAACATTCCTGTGAGTGACTTCTCAATTTCACCAGTATGCAAGACAGTCATGTGGCCATTCTTGTGTTATTTTCACTATTAACAGCTGTTTCTTAACAACTCCAGGGTCACTGAACACCAAAAAAAAAACAAAACTTCAGGGTCACTGAACAGCATAAAACCCAATTGAGCTTAGTTTCCTCCTGGGATTTTGTCAATCCTGTTTTTCTCAGTCATGCAATGCTAGAGAGAAATACAGGGTTTATGGTCTATCACCGTGCCACACCACCAGGAAAATAACTCCTATTTTAGCACTGAAACTGGGACTACGTGCCCTTTCACCCACAAGACACTATGTGTCTTTTCATCCACTTGAAAGTTGTTTGTGCAACTAACTGAGAGCCACTAAAAGATTTTGGTCACATTTACAGGCAGAAATTTGAGGGAGAAGCATTTAAGGAGCAAGTCACCACAAATTATTTGCAGTCAAATTTCTCTTATTTGGGACCATATATCCAAATTTCCTACATAGTTCTAAAAGTGGAAGCTTTTAGGAACTGAACTTGTCCCCACTGGCTGATGTTTTTAAAAAGTTCCTTTGGACAGGGTCCCTTTCCTTCCTTCAATGTGTGGTTGCACAAATTGTGCTGCCTTTTATTAGCAGCGAATTCATAATTTGGAATTACAGAATCACAGACAGGGACAGGTTGGAAGGGACCACAGTGAATCATTGGGTCCCACCTCCCTGCTCAAGCAGGGCCATCCCAGAGCACGTGGCACAGGATTGTGTCCAGACACTTCTGGAATTGTCTCCCATTTTCAAACCATTTTTTCCAGTAATTTTGCCTGAACAAAATTACTGAGCCCACATTTTGCCTGAGCATATGCAGAATAGGATAAGATTCCCTTACCCCTGGTTTTAAGGCAAATTTACATCTTAAAGGCAGGTTCCTGCCACTCAGCAGATATTCCCCTGTGGAGGATCACTGGCTGTTGCATGGCATTACAAAATTAAAGGCAGAATTAGCCTTCAAATTTGAAGTGACCAGAATTGAAGTAAATGGACTTGCTAGCCTGTCCCTTCAGCAGCAGATTGCTTCATCCACAAGGCATGTTCTCTGGGAGCACAACAATGACCACGTTTCAGATCAAACCCTTGTTTAAACATCACCTACAGACTGTCCCAGCAGTGCAAACAAATTGGCAACTCCAAGGAAAAAAAGAGTGCTTTAAAATGCCCCTTGGGGAGCCAGAAACAGGCAGGGTTAATTTGTGTTTTCTGCCTCTGCTGGAGCAAAATCTTGTTTAGTTTTCTTTACGAGAGAGAAGCCAGTGCATCAATCCACAGCACCTCCTGGTCTGCTTGACATCCTGCTTTTCTGCAATGAATACATTTCCTGCATTGTTGCATGCTTCTCCCAGTGTAGATATCTATGATTAATATGCCTTGTCTTTTATAAACAAACCTAATGCAAAGCCAATAATGTGAGTCTCATTTCTTTACTGCCAGCCCACAGCTCAGCTTTGTTTGGGTATATATGTAAAGGAAGAAAGATGAATGTTCACTCAAGCTTGGGAGCTGAAGCCATAACAAATTTATGGGATGAAAAACACACATCAGTGTGAAGCAAATACAGCCTGGGAAGGTCTGTTTGGCTTCCTCCTTTAATTTTGATTTTTAGTAACAACTATACTGTGTTGTGCACCCAGTGAACATATGTTACACTATGTAAGTACATTGCAGAAGGAGAAATGTACTGAAGTACCAGGAAGCTTTTATCAGTTACTGGATTCAGTCATGGTATCCTAAGTGATGAAAGCAGAAGGAACTGCTGTGATCACATAAAATGACCATTAGCCAGTGAATTTCACCCAAATCAGTTTTGACTTCAACTAGTTCACCTTGGAGACAAGAGAGATAGAGGGAGGAATTACAGTTTGAAACTTTGAATGATGAGAGGCCTGACCATAACCTGCATTCTGCTTCTCTGATGGAAATTCCCTCCAGTGCTCAAAACCCACACCAGATTCCCAAAGTGAATTTGTCCATCCAATGAGTCCTACCATGGTATTTTACTTTTCCCTTACATCATCTATCAAAGCCCTCATTAACAAAGTCATATTCCCCAAACAACCATATCCTGGTGCCATGAGAGACTGCCATTTCTCTTTTATAAGGACAGTTCATGCAATTTCTTGATCCCATTCTCTTGATGTGGGCTTTGGTTTTTTTTTTTTTTTTTTTTTTTTTTGCTTTTTTTTTTTTTCCCCCCTTTCCTTAGAGGGTAGCACTATTTAGTTTTTTCATCACTTCCTGAATTTTGCTGGACTTTTTCTTATTTTTCAAAATCTTTCATAGCTTGTGCATCCCAGATGTGGATCTCAGCACTTCAATGAGTGCTGAAAATGAGCTCTTCTCATTCCTACTGGGGAGTCCCAATTCCAGGATCTCAAATCCTTTTTTAATCCATGTCTGGATGGCCATTTGTCCCCATAGACTGCTTTTTTCTTATGGACATCCTTTGACACCTCTGTAACCAGGATCATGTAATAATCTGTCTGATGTGATTTGTCATGTTGCTGATAGAAATACTCAGTTTGTCTGAAGGAAAACCATATCAAAACTTTCTTGTGGGATATTTTCCTGGTTACTGGGACAGCCAGAGACCAGAGTGCTTGGCCATCCTTTGTTTGGTATCATTTGTGTCCTGGGGATTCACTGCACCAGTCCAGACATTAATTTTACATAATTAGCTTCATCACAACAACTTGTCCTATATATTCACCAACAGGATCATAACATTTATTTAATGAGGTCTCTTCTGCAGAAGCCAGTGATGATTGATACCTATTTATATTAATTTTCTTTAATTCTTTATTAATAGAGTCCTATGCCACTTGCTCCACTATTTTGACTAAGATCAATGCTAGATTGACAGGCCTGTAATTACCTGAGCCATCCCTTATTTTGATCTGTCTACATCATCTGCCTTTTTCACAAAGACTGGACCAAAATTTCACTGAATTCATTCACCTTCCTTTTATTTTTTTTTCCCTCAGCTTTATTATTGATACTCTTGCATTTCACCTGCAGTAATAGATTCTAGCTTAAGATGGTTTTAGTTTGTCTTTTTTCTCACATCTGGAAAATTCTTCTTTATTGTTCCTACTATTGCCAGTCACAGTTTTTGTCATGTGCCCTGTAGTTCACCTGATGAGTTTTCTTCATTTCCTATCCTCTGATTTATAACACATTCTTTTTTTTTTTTTTTCCTGTTTGCAAAATATCTGGGAATTTTTATTGATCAAACCCTACAGAACAGACTGGCATGGGAAATGAGTCCCCTAGAGCAAAGATGCCAAATGACAATTCGGTATAAAATGCAATTTAGTAACAACTTATGCTCCTACATTCAAGAATAAATTTTAGGAAAATCTAGGTTACGTGCTTAGCTGCCAGTGCTTGTTTTCTTTTGATAACTTTTCCTAGTTTTGTATTGCAACCACTTTATTTCAGAATCAGATCTTTTCCATTCCAGTGCTGAATTTTCTGATTTACAACTCTATGAAGAATTATCCTTAATTCTTGTGACTTTTCAACTGGCATCTAACTCCGATCCAGACAACAATAGTTTAAACAGAAAACTGAATGAGTAGTGCCAGTGGGGAAATATTAATTCCTTTACCATGGAGAACTTTCCACTTCTGATAAGATTCTAAGTTCATATCCATCCTGATTTACACAGCAGGAAATAAGCAGAGTTTATAACTGAATTAACCAAGAGACTGGACAGTAAATCATTTGCAGAGTTGGGCTGGAAACCTGACTTCTCCCTGTCCACAAAGCTACATTTCTTGCTGAGGATGAAAAGTTCACATAGGAAGAGGTGTTGCCTGCAGTTAATATCTTTTCACTGCACTTAGTCAAAATTTTGGGTTGAAAAATACATTTCCTTAAATATTAGTGTGTGATGATTTTGGAGAGTCTTTTCTGAAACAGGGAAGCTCATGGTTGATTAGCAAGGGATTATCTTAAAGGGTTGGGTTTACAGTGACTTGGAGTGGTTATTCTGGAAATGTTGGAAATATGTGTCAAATTACATATATTCTGGGTTTGTAAGGAAAAATAAGCTTTTAGAGGGAGGAAGAATGGAAATAGAAGACAGTTTTTATATTATGTGGACAAGAATGCTGAAGAAAAGGGAGAAGTGGGAATTTTTGAAATGTATTACTTATTAAACGTTTTTATAGTGTTTGAGAGGTGTCAGTTCTTGAAAACTCCCTATCTGGAGGAGGTCCTATTATTTAAATGAAAAACCATGGGTGTTAGAGTAGGAACATTTTATATATTTTTTTTGGTTTTTCTAAAAGAGTTGGGAACATGCTGATATGTGTGGTGACATTTGAGATTTCTTACAAGCATCCTTGCAAAAAAAAAAAAGAACTTTTCTTAAATTTCCATTGAAGGGTGAAGTCCACGTGGATGCCTTAAGGAAGGACATTTTGGGGTGGAGTTACAGCTTTTGACTTTATGCATTTAATTGAGGTACCCAAATTAGGGCTTAGGCCTTTGGAGTATCAGATCATCTACTGGAGTATCACAAAATCATAGAAATATCCTGAACTGGAAGAGGCCCACTAGGATCATCAAAGCCCAACTCCTGGCCCTGCAGAAGACAATAATAATTTCTTTTCTTTTAGCTGAGAAGGTCTGAAAAGGATTTACTTGGTAAATATACATCTAATTAAGATGTTTGATTTTAATTCCTGAGTTAAGAAGTGTGATTTGCTCTTCAGTCAGGCCAATAAGAAACACAGAAGAGGAATCCCCCTGAGGGGATTAGGGTATCAGCTGGGCAGAAGGGACTCTCATCCTACAAGGAACAGAGCAGAGGGGATCCAAAATTCAATGAGGCAGTGGCAGATGAGTGTGGAAAAGCAGTGAATGCAGACCTTAGAAGGCAACAAGAAGGAATTTTGCCTGGGAGTTCTGAGGAAGGTCTTTAAGGAAGAAGTCAGGATGGTGAAAACATCGAGTGTGGGATCTGAGCATTGCTTTGCCTCTGGGAATCAGAGAACTGTCTGAGAGGCAGAGAAGTGTTTGCAGTAGCTGAAACAGAAGAGGGTTATTTACCCAATTTCTCCTGATATAACAAGTGTTCAAACCCTTTTGTAATTCTTGTTGCTCCACCAGGACTATTACCAGGTGATATCTACAATTTCTGACTTGCAGTGTCCACAATCACCTGCAGCTCTTGACCCTGCTGGCTCTGAAATCCCTTGAAATGTCTGCTCTGCCTGACTGATAATGGTCCCATCAAAACATTCCCAAAGGAGTTCTACTCTTCTTGTACAACATCACACCGTTGCTTTACAGGGAGTTCAAGATCCCCTTTGAGTTCCAGAATTGTGTCTGATATCCTGCCAAACATTTTTTCATTTGTGATTTCTGCCCAGAAAAGCTGTGAAGATGTGGATGCCCCATCCCTGAAAGTATTCAGTGCCACGTGGGATGGGTCTTGGAGTAGCCTGGTCTGGTGGAAGATGTCCCTGCCCATGCAGGGGATGGGAACTGAATGGTCATTAACCCAAGCCATTTGATGGTTCTATGATTTAACTTCTAAATCCTTGGCATAGCATATTGTATGTCTTCAAATTATTTTTTTTCCTCCTAAATTCACATGTCTCCCTTTTTTTCAAGATCATTTAGATTCCACCTCTGTTCACTGAGATGTTTCTACATCTACCCTGCTGATATTAACAAGCTTTTAGTTATATTCTTTTTACTAAAACAAGTCAGTGGTTGTATTTGAAATAGAAGCAGGTCTAAGAAACATCACCAAGGTATCTCATTCAAGATCCCCTTCTATTCTGATGCAAAGAATCTTCTGACAATTACTCTTCAAAAGTAATTTGCCAATTATCCCTTCCTCACTACAATTGGTTCTTCCTAACCTTACTGTTAAAAACTTTTTCTAGCCTCATGTAGCATCTTATTTTACCATCTTTCTCTCATCTGGCTTTTTCTAAGTGAGGAATTGAATTAAGTTTTTTGGAATTATTTCCTATAGTACATTTGCATTTCATTTATTTGTCTTTAAGAAGGTGATTATCTTCTTGGTATGTGCAGATGATTGCTTAATAATTTCTTCTAGCATCTGCCCACAAATTGAAGTTAGGCCTAGCAGTCTGTAATTTCTCAGTCATCAACTCTGCTTTTTGAAGGCAGGTTCTATATTTGTCCCTCTTCAGTCCTCTGGTACTTCTGAATCCTCCACAAACTCTTGAAGATAATCACTAATGACTCAGTTTGCTTTAGCTGGTTTCCTGCAAAATCTTCAAGACCCAACTGATTCAAAGATCTCTGGCATCATGAAATACTTCAGACCCACTCTTCCTGTGGCACAACCTCCATCCAGTCTCCTGTGGTAAGAATAACTCTGTCAGCATCCACTCACAGGTTACCATCCTTGCCAGGAGAAACAAAACATCCCTGGGGTACCTCAGCTCTCTCTGCACCCTTATTAATCATCACTATTTTACTTCTGATTTCTAGAAGCATTATTATCTTTTTGATGGTAGAGCTGAAGCTCAGGAGTTGCTTTCTCTCTTTGGAAATGGGATTCACCAAGGCTCCTGTGTATTCTTGGTCATTGAAACAAGCAATTAAGTGGCAAAGTGGCCTCATCCCTATTATGCTGCAGGAGTTTCACTTTGATCACACTAAAAACCATGCTGGGAAAATAATCCAGGTGTTTTTTTTACAAGGAAAGTAATAAACCAGAAAGAAATGTATTTTCCCCACCACTATGCTGTGATTTCATAAATTCCTTCAGAGATGTGCACATCACAGAATGATCAAGGTTGGAAGAAACCTTCAAGGTCCTTGAGTCCAACCATCAGTGTAGCACCACCATGATCAGCCCTAAACCACATCCCCAAATGTCACATCCTGACCTTGAATGTTATCAGAGGCAGTGACTCCACCACCTCCCTCAGCAGCTTATTCCAGTGCCCAACCACTCTTTCAGTGGGGGAAAAAAAATAATCTAAACATCCCCTGGCACAATTTTAAGATCATTTCCTCTTTCATCTGAGACATGTCAGAAGAGAACAACTCTCCCCTGACTCCAAACTGCTTCCAGGCAAGCACAGCAGGGTGTAGCTTCATGTGACCACGTTACCATCTGTAAAAGGGTGAGGACAATTTTCCCTTTTCCCAAAATCTCATGCTTCACCTTGCTTTGTACTGGCTCTGGTGTCTGCTCAGTGCTGTGGAGAACCAGTTCAGCTTATACACCTAGCAGGGAAATTCCTCAACAGCAGAAAGGAGCTGCAGTTCTCAGTCCAGGACTGGAGCTGCCACACACTGGCACTTTGGGTGGGTGAGGAGGGACAAGAGTTAAGGAGCAAGACACACATTTCTGAAAAGATGGGTTTTTACATCATCTCAGCCAGGTGACACAGCTTCACCCTGAGGGGACAGTGCTTTAACAGAGAGGGACCACTGGGAACCTCTTTCCAACCAGATAAAACCTCTCTTCTGACTGTCACTCCAGTAGGTGTTTTCTTTTAGACTTTGTTAATCTTTGGATCAGCCTTTGGAACACAGCAGCCAGTTTGCCCAACCTTCTGTAATCTTCCTTTCCACGTAATGCTCCAGCTGTGGTGTTCCTTAGAACATAATGTCTGCAAGCTGACATCATTATTATTAATGATGGAAAGGGCTTTGCAAAGCATCTGAGGAGGAAGCTCATTCACTTTCCTGCATACTCGTCCCCCAGACCCTTTTATTCATTTAAATATTAAAGATTACATTCAATGCAAGAATCAAGAGCCTGATTTTCAGAAGTGCTGAGCTCCTATTGTCTTCAGCAGGCATCATGGCTGCTCAGCAGTTCTGAAAATCAGCCTCTCAATGATCAGCATATTGCAAAAATATTTAACAGCTACATCTTTCCCATCCATTGTTTTTCATTCTCAAGCCAACAAAACTCCCTATCCCCCACCCTGTCCCCTATAGAAAGACCACTTTTGTCCCTCTGTCCCACACAGCCCCTTCACCTGGCACCTTGCAGGTCGTGCTCTTCACCTGGAGCACATTTGGTGGGAGCTGTCTCATCAGCTGTGATTGTCTGCAGTGTGGGTGTCAGTATCTGGGCAAGTTGCCCTGGATTCTGCTCACAGTCAATGGAGGGTGAGTCAGCAGAGTCAATGGAGCTTAGGGTGTGATTTCCCATCCCAAAATAGGCACCCACATTTGCCCAGATGACTCACACTGAACTTCATTAACTACATTTTCTCTACCTCCAGTGTCTTTAATGGGAGACAAGAGACTCAGGTGGGACACCCCTATCAGATCCTTAAAGTGGAATTAAATTAATCCCACCCCTTCTGTGAACCATACATCGATTTTGCTGCATAAATCACACTCACCTCCTTCCTTGAGAACTTCTGTGTTGGTGTCTACAGGGAATGAGTCGAGTAATAAAGAGTAGTGAAGTAGAAAGATAATGGTAGGTCATAGCAGAAAGTCAGACTGAACTGTAGGGTGGATAAAGTGGAGCAGATTTATTGAATCCCGTGGAGTTTTTCTCCTTCATAGAAGAATTTTGCTCAATAGAATTAAAAAAAAAAAAAAAAAANTTCTAAAAAAAAAATTTGTTAAAAAAAAAAAAAAAAAAAAAAAAAAAAAAAAAAAAAAAAAAAGAAAACAAGGAAAAATAAACAAAAGCTAAGTGTGACTATTCACTGACTGAATAGTGAACTATTCAGGTATACTTTAGCCATTTTCTTTCCATGTGAATTTATGGTTCATCCTATTTTTCTTCCAACTTCACTATTACTCTCTGGATTAGGAAATTTTCACCAGGCAGTTTCTCCTCCTGGCCCTTCCTGTGTGCTGTGTAATGCTCCAGGACCTCACTGATTCCTCCTCTAAGGACTGATAGGATCTGTTGGGATCTCTGTAGGACAGGTTTCAACCTCTCCCAGTGTGAGATCACCCATAAAACACCCTCCAAAAATACCTCCTTTGCAATACAAGCAATACAATACAAATGTTTTTTTGTTTGCAATACAAACAAAAATGCCTCCTTTACAATACAAACTCACCTTTATCCTCACCTGTGTGCCCCACCTAGAGACTTTAAACTTTGTTTCCTTCTAATTTCAACATTCATTTAGGATTTGGGAAGTTCCCTGTGGACTAACTGTCAGATTTCTGTTTGCAGGAGTCAGCAGTTAATTTCCAATCTGGATGTTTACCCCAATCAAAGTGGTTTTACCTGGTGCATCCTGGAAACTCCAAATGCTTGTCAGTGCAGCTTAGGAAGCAGCACAGCAGGAGGAGCCTAGTTATGAAACAGATATGTAATAATCAGCATGGAACACGGAGAAATAGAGAGTAATAATAATAAATTGAATTTAATTAGTTCTCCTCTGGTCTTCATTACCACTATCAGCATCTTTTGCTGTTGCAGTTCATCAAGGGTAAGCACAGATGCAATTGCCACTTTCTACATATTTAAAAGAAAAAGTCCACTCTCTCCTCTGCCTTAGATATTTCCTCTTAATTCCCTCATTCATGACACCTTCCACTGTAAAATGGCCCTTCTGTGTTATAAAACCCACCATAGAGGCAGCCCAGCCTCGGCCACAGCTGTCCTCTCTTTCATTATTAGCAGGCATTTCCTGGGCTATTTCTGCTGTCAGTGTCTCCCCTGCAGCTCTGACTTTATCCTGGTGTCCCTTTGTTCTGACTCATTTCAAACACAAGTTGAAAACAGCTCATCTCTCCCCGGCTCCTGCCTGTTAATTTCTCCTTCCCTCACTTATGATTGAGCTGTAATGATCTTATTTGACTCGAGACCATTCCGTGGGTGCAGTTGGTATGAGAGGTTCTGCATATCATAGCAGGTAGGCAGTTTGTCATGGAGTGCATCAGCTAATGAGCACTTTGGATCTGATTGGGCTGAGTTGCTGAGGACAGGCTGTGTTACCAAACCTCTCATTTTATGAAGATTGAAAAACATGCTCCATTATTGCACAGCAGAAAATGCTGAAGAAACCAAATTGTCACGTTGTCTTTCTTTCTCTTGTATCTGCATGCAGATGTGTGAGTGTGTAGCACCTACTGACACACAAATCACTGAACAATATAAAAATCTTCCATAATGAAGCCCTGAGATCTGTCGCTGGTGAAGGCTGTAGTGTCACTCAGGGACTTGTTGACAAGCTTTGAGGAAAGAGATGGATTCCCAGGAATGAAAGAGCTAACATCTATCAGCCATAATTGAGCAAATTAATAGCTTTGTGAAGTCTCTTTTTTTGGTTAGGATCCCATGAAATGACAGTGTGAATCCCATGAAATAAATGAGGAAGAGTTTCTCTTGCAGCCTCCTCATGCTTTTTTATTTTTTTCTTTCCGCTGTTGTGTACAACACATAATTACCATGAAACAAAGGGAACCTCTACAGAACCAGCAGTAATTTTAGCAATGAAACACAGGTGTAAAATGAAAAGACTGAAGCATGTTTATCATCCCCTCTAAAAGAGGGAGAGAGAGAGGAAATTTGAAGGAAGATTTCTTTGCATTTGGATACCAGTCTTGCCACAAATATTGTATCAGTCACAGGAGGAATCAGTAAGGAGCCAGCGAGGGGATCTGAAAGCTCTGTCTTAGAATCACAGAATCATTGAGGTTGGAAAAGATCTCCAAGATCAAGTCCAACCTCTGACCAAAGACCACCACACCTCCTAAACCATCCCCCAAAGTTCCATGTCTACTCCTTTTCAGCACACTTCCAGGGATGGTGACTCCAGCACCTCCCTGGAGAGCCTGTTCCAATCCTTACCCACTCTTTCAACAAAGAAATTTTTCCTATATATTTGACCTGAACCTCCCTTGGTGCAACTTGAGGCTGTTTCCCTTTGTCCTAAAGCAAGCTGCCTGGAAAAAGAGCCCTATCCCCACCCCACCACAACCTCCTTTCAGATAATTCAGTTATCTGCCACTTCCCCATCACTGGGCAGGAACTTTATGGCTCTTTTCTTCCCACTTCTCCACTATTTTTGACCATCAATGGCTGTAGTGCTGCACTTTGCAGCAGAAACAAACACTGCCAAGCTTTCCTTGAGACATGGACTTTGCTCTGTGCTTGCAACCAGAAGAATAAAATCTTAGGAAGAAAATCTAGAGGAATAAAATCTTAGGAAGAAAGTTTAGTAGCCTCCACTGGAGAAAAGGAGGCTGAGGGGAGACCCTATTGCTCCCTACAAATACATGAAATAAGGTCATAGCCAGGTGAGGGTCAGGCTTTTCTCCCAAGTTACAAATGTCAGGACATGAGGAAATGGCTTCAAGTTGCAATGGAGAAGTTTGGGTTAGATTTTAGGAGAAATTTCTTTATGGCAAGGGCTGTAAGTCACTGAAACAGGCTGCCCATGGAAGTGGTAGAATCACCTCCCCTGGAAGTGTTCAAAAACCACGTGGATATGGCACTGGAGANGGACATGAGGAAATGGCTTCAAGTTGCAATGGAGAAGTTTGGGTTAGATTTTAGGAGAAATTTCTTTATGGCAAGGGCTGTAAGTCACTGAAACAGGCTGCCCATGGAAGTGGTGGAATCACCTCCCCTGGAAGTGTTCAAAAACCACGTGGATATGGCACTGGAGAACATGGCTTAGTGGTGAACATGGTGGTGGGCTTGATTATCTTAAATGTCTATTCCAATTTTAATGAGTCTGTCATTTTATGCTTCTAAGGACCAGCAATGGGGGATTTGCATTCCCATTATCAGAAGAAAGAAAAAAAAAAAAACTGTTTGTGTCTCTGTAATTGTTGTCAGTTCTCTGTATTGTGGACAACTCACTACTCTTGTTTTGCTTGTTTTCTGAAGTGTAACAATGGTAGAAAATTGGTGTCATCACTGTCTTTAGAAAGGACATGGAAACTTTGGATACAACCAGGGTGAAGGTGCTGCTGCAGGATCAAGTTTGGACCAAACCAGTAGATCTCAGTACTCACCCAGCTGAGTTTTACAAGTAAACACAGATAAGAAAGTGAGGCCTGAATTCAGCTCCAGATGCCCTAATATCCACAGTGGCACAATATTCTGTCACAGTCCCAGGCTCATGCCTTACCCTGTTCTCATTTTTTTGTATAAAAGAGAAAGCCATCCTAAGAAATCAATTTATCTCTTTGACTCCTTAAAGCTTTTCCTTCAGCTTTAAAAAAAACATTTGCTATTTTTTCCCCACATACTATCTAGTTTTTCTTTTCTTTTGCCTTTTTTTTTTCCGAAAGAGCAGTTTTCCAGTATTTCTCTCATTACACCATTTACAGAGTAAAATGATGTTGTGCTATTTACTTTTATTTTTCTAGTCTCTGAAATATCTCAGGTCTTCCAGATCTATTAAAAATAAACCTAAGTGGGTCAGTCTTCTTCTAAGAAAATTCCTTTTTGTGGAGCTTGCCTGGATTGGTTTTTAAAGCCTTTCTTCTGAAGTAAAAAGCAGGAAGAAAGGATCTCAATTTCTCAGTGTTTTCCCAACAGAACCAAGTATTTCTCACATGTCAGTCACATGTCACTGGGTCTGATCTGTGAACACTGTGTAGTTTGTTAAATGTTCTCAGTTCCAAGTTGTAAGGACAGATGAAACATTCACAGTCAGGGCTTCAGGGACATGCAGTCCCTGTGCTTGGTGGCTTTCTTTGCAGACCAGCTCCTAATTCTTCTGGGATTAAAGGATGGTTCATTCTCTGATTTTTCTAGGTGCTTTCATTTTTTTTGTTTTGTTTTCTCCAGCTCAGATTTATAATTTATGTGAGTATTTATTTATTGATTCTCTGGAGGAGAAAAAACTGGAAAATACAGCAATTTAAAACATGGAACTGTCCTTGAGTCCCCAAAGTTTGTGTGCTAACAGGGAGAGGAGAGCTGGTTGATGCTTAGTGCATGCAACCAGCATTATTTATTCATTATTTAAGAATATAAATGCATCAGTTTCTATCTTGGTACCTATCAGTTTGCTCCTTCCCACATCACTTCCCACTCTGGCTGTTCCAGAGTTTCACAACTCTTATGCTGACAACCTTCTAATTTTTAGTCTCCATGTCTTTGTGGCTAGTTTGCAAAAATTTGTCCTTGTGACAAGTTTTTCAGTTGCTTTAAGCAGCTTGTCTCCCTCCCTGCTGTTGATTCTCTGCTTTATTCAGAGGTTTGTCATCCCCTTCCTCAGCCTTTGTTGTCCTGGTCTGAACCAGCCATGGGTAGTGTGAAAACACACTCACACTCAAAATGAAACAATCATCAAAACAACTCTCATGGGATTTGAACTTGGTTTTGTTGGAACAAACAGCCTCATCCAAATCTCACAAGCCACAGAGCAGCTGTAAGACTCCACAGTTCTACTTTTTGGGGGTGGCATTGCTCCTTTCAGGCTTTCAGAAGCAGTAGTGACTTTTATAGAGTTAATTGGAACACTTTCTCCTGTGTTCAGACAATCAGATCCAGTTCCTCTGTGGAAAAAATCATTATTGTGCAGAAATATGAGGAGTTTACAGTTCAAACCCTAGAGCAGGATGTCATACAGGATCTGACTAATTTTTCCTAGCTTATGGGATGTTAGGAGAATTTTGGGCTTAGCACAGGAGATAAAAGAATGTGATGGTGCAGACGTTTATCCATTGTTGTCCTCCTCCACTGTCCTGTCATTCATTGTCACAGCACTGATTCCTGTGTTGGGGAATTGCATCAGGAACATTACAGGGCTAATTACTAAACTGTCTGGCTAGGGTTGTGCCATGTAAGAGGACTGGAGCACCTCCTCTATGGAGACAGGCTGAGAGAAATGAGGATGTCCAGCCTGGAGAAGAGAAGGCTCCAGGGAGACCTCAGAGCCCGTTCCAGTGCCTAAAGGGGCTCCAAGAGATCTGGAGAGGAACTTGGGACAAAGCTCTGGAGCTGGAGGGATGGGAAAAAAGGCAAATGACTTCAAACTGACAAAGGGTAGGTTTAAATTTGATATTAGGAAGAAATTCTGCCCTGTGAGAATGGTGAGGCACTAGCATAGGTTGCCCAGAGCAGCTGTGGCTGCCCCATCCCTGAAGTTTTCAAGAATGAGTTGAATGTGGCTTGGAGCAGACTGGGATAGTGGAAGGTGTCCCTGCCCATAGCAGAGGGTCAGAACAAGATGATCCTTGAGGTCCATTCCAACATGAACCATTTTGTGATTCTCTGGTTCTGATATTGGCCCTGAATGATATCCTCACTCTGTGCATTCCCCAGCTGTCCCTTCCAGAGGAATTCCATTGTTTATTCTCCTGTGGGTCTCAGATTTGTGCACTCATCGTTCAAAGACAAGGTGAAACTCATGTTTAATCCCCTGCAGCAGTCCCAAGGAAGAGGAATTCTGGACCACCCTGGCCTTCCACATTTAACTAACATTCCACTTACCTACTCTCTGTAAGATGGGGCTAAGCTGCAGGCCATCGTTTCCACTGAAACCTGAGAATTTTCTGCTGTTCTCTCAGCTTCCCTGTCAGCTTGCTCTTGGCAAAATTAGAGTGCATGAAGAAGAAAAAAACCTGCCAATTATATCCTCACTGTCTGTTGCTCAGGGGGCAAACACATGTCTTATACATTATGATTCAGAATCCTGCTTGCACATGTTTTTTTTTTTTTACATCAGCTTCTGAATTCTCTGTATTGATCTGTCAGCTAAAGGAAAAACAAAAAAGATGTGAATGAGGTGTATGGTAAAATGCAAATGGTGTTTGGGTGGCAATTCAGGATAAGAACTTACTCCCACAAAAGGGCAAAAAATCTTCCTAGCAGCCTTCCTTCCCAGCAGATCCAGTTTTGTCCTCATTCTTGAGGAAAAGCCACTCAAGAATATTGGTGACTAAAAATTAGGTGACTGCAAAATTAGGTTTTATTATTTTATTATTTGTTTATTTATTTATTTATTTATTTTGTTAGGTTTTATTTGTAAGTGGCTTTCTCTTGACTCAAAACTAGAAGAAAAATCCATTTTCCTTTGACTTAGATTTATTGTTTGCTTCTACTCTCCAAAAATAGCTCACTGAGTCCATAAAGTCCTCAGCACTCAGGGAAGGTGACATTCCAGAATCTGGCAGAAACTCCTGAGTCAACATGACCTTTCCTTGGTATGAAACCCTCTCAAAACACTTTTCTATGTTTCTTTTTCTTACCTCCTTTAGGAAGCAACTCCCAGTGTGATGCCCATCCCTGCTCTCTGTGTAGGGCAGACAAATCCAAACAATCACCTGCAATCTCACCAGTGGGAAGGGACCAGTTGCTTGTGGTCTGAGAGTGAACCCAGCAGCATGGGCAGTGGCAGGAAACATGGGGATGAATCCTAAAAGGATGGTTGCTGCACTCACAGAGAGATGCTGACACTGCTGGAAGAACAGCAGGGCTCTGTTTTGTCACACTCCCATTCATCCCTTCCTTAGCAGATTTCCTATGTCAAGCTAGGAGCAGTCATCTGGCACTAGAGCTGTATAAATGGCAGAGAAATTCCCCATCAGCTATTTCTGGGAAAAATCAATTCTCTCTGTATTCAGGAAGCTCTGAGCTTGCTAAGCTCCCTACCTTTTAACTGCAAATTACTCTACATATTTTTCCCTTATCATCAATACAGCATAGGGAAGCAAATCCAGTTTGAGGCTGAGCTGGTAAATTTTCAAGCCAGTTGAAGCCAGGTGTTTTATTAATTTATCTTTACCTATGTGTGCAAAACATGTGTCTTGAAAGCCATGGAGGTCCTGCTTTGATGCCAAAAATGGTCTAAACCAAACCATCTGGTGAGGATTTATGTCAACTACTGTATCCTTGGGAAGGGATGGATGCTGGAACTCCTGCCACGTGCTCTGTTGCTGGTGACCTAAAAACAAGCAGCCAAGAAGTTGGTGACCCTTAGGTGAACACAGAGAGGCAGGGCAAGGAGTAAGAGGTTTTCAGTCCAAACCTGAGAAACTTGTGAGGCATGAGGCCAAAAAGTGCTCCAAAAATTCTTCGTAATCAGGGGGCACAATATGGATGCTCAGTTTGTTCAACCTGGGCCAAATTTCACAGAATCATAGAATCTCAGAGTGGGTTGGAAAGGACCTTAAAGTTTATTCAGTTACAACCCTCCACCCTCCATGAGCAGGGACACCTCCCACTAGACCAGGTTGTCTGAAGCCTCATCCAACCTGGCCTTAAACTCTTCCAGGGATGGGCAGCCCACGACCTCTCTGTGCAAGAGTTTCTCCCCACAGGGCTGCATCTCCAGGGGAATGGCTGTGGCAGAGGAAAACACCAGGACCTGCTGCTGCCAGGCCCATCAAGCAGGCCTTGTACAACCTGCTCAGCATGGAGGCCCAAAATGACTTGTCTTCGAACTGCTGTTGTAATTTCTGTCAGAACCACGCTTCTGACTTAACACACTGTGCTTTACACAATTTATGGCAATATTTCTCCCTCAATGGCTTTTTTGTAGAATGTGTACAACCTATTCTGCAGACTGCTGGTTTCCTTACTTAACATCTATTTTATGGGCTGCATTTTAAATTCCTTTAAGTGCAAGCAGTTGAGGAACAAGTTTCTGAGAGAGAGAGAGAGAGAGAGAGATCACTACTCAATCCCAGTTCCCTCATGCACAGTCTGTATATTCTTTATAGGCCAAAACCTTCTCCCCCAGAGACTGCAGCATTTCAGGAGCAGACAGAGCAATTCCAGCCTATGTAAATCACTAGAAATTATAAAGTCCTGTGAGATTCTTCCATCTATAAGATGGAATGTTGGTATTGATATGACAGTAATTTTTAGCTGAGATGGCAGACCTCCCATACCAGGCATTACCCAAATCCATGGGGAGAATTTGTTCCTGCTTCAGGAACCTGAAGTTGTAAACATCAGTATGAGATAAGGGATGGAGGAATAAACAAAGGCTACTGCAGAAGATGCATCTACACTGTCAAATAACCCCCACACCCTGGTCCCCTGATCATCCACATTACATAAATATTAATTCTCAGGGTTCATTGTTTTTGTTTGTGTGAACCAAATAGTCCACACCAAAGTGAAATCTGGATGATTCTGGGATAAATTCCCTTTGTGTGAATGGAAACACCCCAGGCTTAGCTTCTTGCCCCATCCAGAGCACTCCAACACTTCACTATGAGCCTCAAATACAATCCTAATACAATCATGCTGTAAAACCCAACCATGGTGGGTAGCAGTGATGCTTTCAAGTATTTCAGGTGGCTTTGGCATAAAAAAAAAAAAAAAAAAAA
>VZRH01003762.1:0-11806 GCA_013397555.1 Urocynchramus pylzowi | reverse complement strand
TCCTCTCTTTTCCACAAGTTCTCCCAAGCTTCTGATAATTTTCTTTACCTCTTCCAGCCTCCTCCCCTTCTACCTACTGTGTTTTATTTCATGGCACTTCATTTAATTTAATTTCAATTTTGAGGCAGTACAGTGAAACTTGAGCACAATATTCCAGGTGAGGGCATCTCATTAAATGCTATAATGGTGCCACTTTCACTGTTATTCTCACTTCCATGCTTTCTGCACAATAGAATTTTCTTTCCTTTTGCAACTGCCATTGTGGATGTGGCAAATATATTCATGGAAATATCCATATTTGGACTCTGAATGGAAGAATTGAGAGTCCCACAGAGGTTACTTCAGGCATCTGTACTGCAAGCTCAGAGATATAGCTCAGCAGGCAAACTCTTCACTTATTTTCTACAGTAACTTTTGTCTGGCTGTAAAGAAATCTTAGGCTGAATTGCTTTGGTTTGGTTTGTTTTCATTGTAGAGGAGGTGGAGGTCTAGGCAAGGAAATTTCCTTTTCACTACAAAAAATAATTTGGATCTGAGTTCAGGTCAGTTCTTGACATAGAAAAATAATGAAGAGGATGTTTTGTCTCACTGAGTTTTTTATTCTCCACCAATAAAACAGCATTTTCTAATCTAACTTCCTATTCACTGGGATGGAAGCTCTCTGGAACTTGGAAGAGGTATTTCTTGAATACTCATCAACTTCCTTGAGCCTCTCTTTCCTCCATGAGACTCCTTACAGCAGATCTTTGACTTTTTCCCTCTTCAGTGCCTTAGGAATTTCTGTCCTGTGTTGTAGGTAGTGGAGGGTGGATGTGGTGTGAGCACAGTGGAGGCATCTTGGGCTCCAGCAGTGAGAATATGAACAGGACCTTACCAAGGGACCTGGTCTAGGACTGGCCTCAGAAGCAACCACTCTGTGAGAAAAGATTTGGTAATCTTTTCTTCTGGGTTAGGGAAGTTGGAGACAGGAACTGGTTATGCAGTCAAGTCTAAATTAATCTTCATAAACTTCCAGTGTTTCCCAAGCAAAGGATGTTTTTTGGGAAGATGAGCAGGAGCGTGCTGAGTTCGGTTCAGCACTGGGAGCTGCTGCAAAGAAAGTCAAAGTTCCCAAGAGCTCCATGGAGCTCCATGGTCCAGTGGAAGCAGAGGTGACAATCTGGACATTCTGAGACAGAAAGGTCTAGAACTGCTGTGTGCAAAAGCCTTTATTCACACTGTATTTAAACTGAATTTATCAACAGTTAAAGGCATGTTCCTGCCAGCCGTACACCTGGCAGGGAGATCAATTCTCCTCACAGGAGCTTTGGGTTATATTTACTTCTTGCAAGTGGCATAGGGAGCCACTGGCACCATGTCAATGTGGATATTTTCATACTTAAACACTTAAGCTCTTCAAATCTTTTCCTCCATCCAGCCTCCTCTATACCTTTCCTCTTACTCTGTTCCCACAGCAGTTTCCCAGTTCCAGCATCAGTTTTATCCCAGCTGGCACATACAGTTAAATCCTAAGCACAGACTATGAATTCTGTCTTCACAAAGCCTTCCTGGCTACTCAAACAATTTGAGAACAAAGTTTATAGAAGAAAATTCCCTCTGTCTCTTCTATTCCTTGCTACATATGTTAGGTGATATTTTTTTTTGGTTTTTTTTTGTATTGTGTTGATCAAAACACAGTGATACAAAAATGTCATACACTTGGGTTTCCTCAAGAAAATTAGAGCAGTGAATTTCTTGTTTTCTAGTGTTAGCAGATTTCAGAATGCTGATATTATGGAAATATCATGGAGTCATAGAACCACAGAATGATTTGTGTTGGAAAGGATCTTAAACATCACCCAGTCCCAACCCCCTGCCATGGGAGAGGAATCAAAAGTGTTCTTTTGGATCTTTAAAAGGAGGGGAAGTTTTGAATAAAATAACCTTTAATTTTCAACATTCTGCTGTAAATCAGTAGAGTAAGAGAAAATATTTATCCATATTTATAAATTTAGAGATTCTGTTTGACCATGAGGAATAACTCTGTGCAAGTGCAGCATCTCCTACACCTTTTCCCTTCACTCACCAGAGGCATTTGTTAAGTGTGGAATATCTGCAGGCAAAAAAAATTATCTTGATCACCTGCAACGTGGGGGTGTTCTCCTGACTGACTCTTTGTCCTCCACTATCCCAATGGCAGGAATTTATATCCTTCTCTGTGGGAAAAGGCTGGGATAGGATTTCCTTTTTTCTCATAAACAGGACAGTCAGATTAAGGAGGGAAATGTATTTGAGCAGCAGCCTGAGTTACACACAATTAGAGGCAAAGTCAAGTGTTTGCCTCAGGGCTGCCCAGCAGTCCTTGGCCTCTGATCTTCCCTCATCTGCTCCTGTTATTCCAGCCCTTCCCTATTTCTGATTCCTCCCTTTCTATGCACCTCCTTTTGTCCCAGTTGTGTAAAACTAGAGCTTATCTGATGATGTATTTTGCCAAGTAAACCTATTTTTAGAGTACTGTGGGCTATTGGGTACAGTGTGAAAATGCAAAGAAGGGAGTGTATAAGACAGCAAAAAGGTGATAGAGCATCATCTTGTTTATTCAGTTCCTGCTGGAATTGCCATCTTTGGGTCCCATTAGAAGTTCACCAGTTAATACAGAAAAAGGAATACTAAAAGGAAAGAGGTTGTTAAACCACAGGTTTCTTCACTCACTGGTTTCTTGTCTTGATCTCCATTTAGCTCTGAAAAAATGTTTCTTCTAACTTCTTAGAGATCCTGTTTAATGCTCAAATACCTCAGCCCAGACCCTTAATTTTTACAAGATATAAAAGTTGTTTTATACCCAACTGCTTACACATTTAAGCCTCTGAATCCCTCAGCTGGTTTTAATGCCACTCTAACAATGAAAAGGGCTAATTCAAGATCTGTTCTTATGTTTATAGCACCATAAAGAATGTTCAGAGTAAAGACTTCATTTGCATACATCATAAAAATAAACAAAATAATTTGCATAAAAGTCTGTGCTTGGAGCAGTGCTTTGGCTGAGTGAGGAATCTTAGGAAATATATTTGTAAGATGAGAAAGAGATGGGGGAGAAGAAAATTACTTTCCAGACATGGAATGGGATGCTCTGCTTCTTCAGGTTGCTAAATCCTTGGACATTTACAGTTTTGAGGCAGACATGGGCTATAAAGATCCCTGGGAAGCCCTTGAGAGGTGTTAGGTGATTGTGGCAGCTTCTCTGGGTTGGAAGTGATGATCAGTGGTTTTCCCAGCCAAGTCCAGGTTTCTACTGGTCTGGTCAAAGCTCGGGAGAAATCCCAGTGGTTGGTTATGAATATTTATCACACATCATTTTCCATCTGTGTTGGTTTCTCTGTGGTGTGATTCAATATTGCTGAAGTCAGTAGCCTGCACTGGAACTGCACTGATTCATTCTGCAAGGTGAGAACCTGGGACAGGGGCATGATGTGACGTGGTTTTTCTGCAATTTCACACCCACAGCATGGAAAATAAGCCTGAAAGCCTCCTCTAAAGGTATTCATCTTGGCCATGGTTTCATCACTTTTTACTGCCATATCTGCTATTTTTTTTTTTTTTTTTTTTTTTAAGAAAATAATTAAATAATTTTGCTTTGTGTTTTCATGACTTCTGTTTGGAAGGGTTGACCTTCATGGTGCTCTGCTTGGAGAAAATTTGAAGCCAGAGGAGTACAAATTTAAAAGGTACTAAGGAAAACTAGCTTCCTGCAGCTTTTAAATTTGCTTGGCCACTTTCATTTTTTGGGGGTTTTGAATATACTACTTCAGATCTTCCCAGCTCTGCAAGTCTTTCAGATAGAATGGTTTGGGTTGGAAGGGACTTTAAAGATCATCTCATTCCAACCCCTGGCATTGGCACCTTCCACTATCCTGGGTTGCTCCAAGCCCCATCCAACCTGGCCTTGAACACTTCCAGGGATGACACAGCTTGTCAGGGCAACCTCTGCCAGTGCCTCACCACCCACACAATAAAGAAGTTATTCCTAATATCCAATTTGATTTCCCAATTTCCCAATACCCAGTCTGATGTCTGTGACTCTTCCCTGTAAAATCATTTTCAGAGACTGTGCTGCACTCAGAAACAGCCTAAAAGGTGCTGTGCAAACACACAAAAATAAAGGTCTTGAGAGCTAATTGAAGTATTCTAAAGAGTTGTGTGACAGCTTGTGGCTGTCCTGAGGTCTCCTCTTATCCAACTAATGAATGTAAATCAAAATTGCTACTGGGATGGAAGAACCTCAGGAAACATTTGAGTCCTATGCTTGAGTAGTTGTGTGTAAAACCGGGGTGATTAGCTGGTGCTGTGGGGAAAATGGCTCAATACACATCAGGATTTCACAGCCACCTCTCATCCTGCCTAATGCAGAGGTTAATGGATCCAGGAGCTGCTGGAGCACATAGAATTTACCCAGGGAACCTAATGACAAGGCAGCCCATGAGGAATCCAGGTCCAGTGCCTGTCTGTCCACCAGGCCACTGCCACCACAGCCAGGGCATCTCTGTGGAATCAGGGGAGGGAAAATTGCTGCCTGCATCATCATTAGCTGAAAATGTCCACCTGCATTTCACAGGCTTAATTAATAATAAAGTCTGTGTTTGCCTCATCACATTTCAGTGGTTGCAGAAGACTCTGTCTTATTAGAAATCCCACAGAAAGCAATTTGCAGGATTTCAAGTTTCTACTTGTCTTGGCCCAAATCTTCATGTAAAGACCCCTCCTTGCCACCCTTTGCCTTGCAATCTAAATGACAAGGAATGTGCCACACTTCACAGGCTGGGAGCATGCAGTGTCAGCTCCACACAGACACAGGAACAGCCTCATTTCAACAGAGAAATAAAAAATATAGAGCTTGACATCCAGCTTTAACAAACCACTAACCAGCTTTAACAAGCCTGATTTTGGCTTCAGCAGATGGGACTGGTATCTTTTAAAACTGGAAGAGCATTTAAAACTAATGGGGTGCTGTCACCTGCTTCTGCTCCCCACCATCACACGGGTTTGGGTGCCAGGTCCCCCAAAACAGACCAAGTCCAAGCTCTGGCTCTCTGAGCTCCTTGCCTGACCTGTGGTTTCTTCCTTCTTTGAACTCCTGAGATCTTGGAGCTGTTCAGAGGAATCTCCACGAAGAATATGATGAAAACCAAAAGGGGTGAAAGCAGGGGAGGCTGCAAAGAGCACTTTTGTTTTGAGGGCTCTGTGGATTTTTAAGGCTTGGGAAAAATTTTAAGCCATGCATATCAAATTATTCATAGAATCATAGAATCTTTGAGGCTGGAAAAGAGCTTAAAATCAACAAGTCCAATTGTCAACCCACCACCACCACCATGTTCACCCCCAACCCATGTCCTCAAGTGCCACATTCACATTTTAGAAATACTTGCAGGGATTGTGAGTCTACCACTTCCCTGGGCAGTCTATTTTAGGGCTTTACAAACCTTTCCAGGAAGAAAGTTTTCCTAATATCCAACACAAACCTCCCCTGGTGTAACTTGAGGCCGTTTCCTCTCATTCTGCCACTTGTTACCTAGAAGAGAAGACTTGGTCCCCTCTCTGTCACATACAAAATTCTGTTATAGAGGCCATAAATGTAGTGCCTGGAAATCAAAATGTTGCACACATTTTGGATTTTTTTGGTTTGGTTTGGTTTGGTTTTTTTGGGAGAGTTTTTTGGTGTTGTTTTTTTTTTTTTGGTTTTTTTTTTTTGTTTTTTTTTTTTTGGTTTTTTTTTTTTTTTTTTTTTTTGTTTTTTTTGTTTGGGTTTTTTTTTTTCCGTTTGTTTGTTTTTTGGGTTTTTTTTTGGCCAGAAGTGTTATCTTTTAATCTCTAAAGCAGACTCCCCTGCATGATGAGCAGGGCAGGCAGTTTGAGTGTGGTGCTGGCCACACCAGGCAGTAATTTATCCCTCATTGCACGGCAGGGCAGGAGCAGCTAATGAAGTGCTGCCTAAGTAAATACTCATTTGTGTGGCTCCCATTAAACCTTTGGAAGCGTTTCCAGCACGAGGCTCTAATGGATCTCATTATTGCAAACTGCCAGGCAGAGCCAGGTGCACGGGGATACTTTGCCATCAGCCCTGTGCAGCCACAAACCCTGCAGCTGTACCTTAGCCTGGCCAGGGCTCACACCAAGGAGGAGGGATTCCCTGACACAAGCAGCATCCTCCTCTGCTCCCTGCCTGTCAGCCTTAATATTTGCAGCCTCCAGTCTTCCTCTCTTCCTTTCCAACCTCATTTTTACCACTGTGCTCCCTCCAGGATTAGTTAATTAATAATATTTTTAACTCTTCTTGATTTTTATTTAATTAATTCTCTTTATTTCTTCTTTATTTTTCTTTCTGAGCAACCTGGTTCAGTGGAAGGTGTCCCATGGTAGATGATTTTAAGATCCTTTCCAACCCAAAGCATTCTATGATTCCACGATGCCTATTTTTAATTTTTTTTTCTCCCCCTCCTTCTCCATTTCTGCTTAACCATACCACAGAATCAGAAAACAAGAATATCCAGAATATTAGAGATCATTCTTTGTCCAGTTCTGGATCTTTTCCTAGAAACAATGCAGGAACAATCAAGCCAAATAAGATCAGTCTGTGAGGTTTTTATCACTTTTTTCCCCTTCTTCTTCACCTTATTAATATTGCAGCTGTCACACTCTATAATCTCATGCATTAGCTTCACCCAGGCACGCAGCTCTGTGTTGATTCGTTTATTTTAATCAAAGTTTCGTCTCCTGATATTTTTCCCTGTCCAGGCTGGAACAGAGAAAATGAAATTTCAATAGAAAACACACACACAAATCATTAATATTTGACCTCTGAAAAGAACTCATTTATTAAACATTTTTTTTTTCATCCCTTCAGGGTATTCAGAGACATAGTTTCTTTGTGTGTTACTTTGACAGTAATACTAAAGCATTTCCCTTGGGCTTCTCTAAGTGATCTCAAGTGTGCACTAATAGCCCTTTGCCTTTGGCTTTCATGAGTATAACACACACTTAGTCACAGGATCCCCTTTGGGTCATGTGGGTTGGGGTTTTTTTTTGGTTTTCTGGGGGTTTGGTGGTTTTTTTTTGTTTTTGTGTTTTGTTTTTTTTTTTGTTGTTGTTGTTGTTGGTTTTTGTTAGGTTTTTTGTGGATTTTTCGTTTTTTGGGTTTTTAATTTTTTTTGTGTGGTTTTGCTCTTGGTTTAGTTTTGGCTTATTTTTTTGGACAATTTACAAGGAGAGGGTTTGCTGTGCTTCAGTGAGAAATAGAGGAGCCTTCTGCTGCAGCTCTGGGGTTTTAACAGATGGAGAATATTAAACCTTTATATATATATATACATATATATATATGTATGAGTGTATAAAAGGATTGATTGCCACTGAGCAAGATGCTAGATGCTGGTTGTTGGTTTTCCTCATCCTGAAGCATGTTCTCCTCCTGATGGTAAATGGCTCCAGAAAGATGTTGACCAACTGATCATCCTCTCATCTCATTCTGTGTGACAGACCCCCTTAGAGACAAATTAGAGATTGAAGGGCCTGGAAGAACATGCTAAAATTAAAAATCCAATCAAAACAACATAATAAAATCAAGAAGCAGAATTGCAATTGCTACACTGAGCACTAAATCTTGATTGGGGGTGTTTCAGCAAGCTGTTTGTCAAAGTTTAACAGGAAAAATCTTCTCCACACTGAGGTGGAAAATGGGGTGTTTCTGGTGAAGGAGGACTTAGGATCATGTTGGGAAGTGGTGTCAGTGGGATCACGTGGTAGAATTGAAGAGTTTGTGCATCAGTGGGAATTTAAAAATGTTAGAATTGGCAGTTTCCACAGCTTGAAGGTGAAGCAGTAACTGTGGAGCAGTCCCTGGTGTCCACAGCAGCACAGGATGTGGACACTGTTAGTCCTCAGGTGTTAGATGATGTAAACAGCCTTTGTGTTGGAGTGGGCAAAGGTCTGGGATGTGGGGCAGGGCTGGGTGGTTTGGTCACAGACTCATGGGATCAAAGGGGATTAGAATATGCTCAGTTGGAATGGACCCACAAAACTCAACCAAGTCCAGCTCCTGGCCCTGCCCAGAACAACCCCACGAGTCCCATCACGTTCTGAGAGCATTGGCTGAACACTTTCTGAGCTCTGTCAGGCTTGGGGCTGTGACCACTTCCCTGGGGAGCCTGTTCCAGTGCCCAACCACCCTCTGGACGAAGAACCTTTCCCTATCATCCAACCTAAACCTCCCCTGACACAATTTAAGGTCATTCCCTCAGGGCCTGTCTCTGGTCACCAGAGAGATCAGTGCCTGCCCCTCCTCTTCCCCTCACAAGAAAAGTTGCAGACCCCACAGAGGTCCCTCCTCATTCTCCTCTTCTCCAGGCTGAACAAAGCAAGTGACCTCAGCTGCTCCTCATACATCCCCTCCAAACCCTTCACCATATTCCCAGCCCTCCTTTGGACAGTCTCTAATAGGTTCATATTCTGATTTAGTGGTGCCAAATATGTGCACAGTGCTCAAGGTGAGGCTTCCCCAGTGCAGAGCAGAGCGAGACAATCACCAGTTCATCCTGGTATGGATTCATATCCTCTCCTCTGTTCCTCCCAAGAGCTCTTTGCTTTTATTATGTGAAGAATTTGAACAAGCTATAGACAGATCAGACCCAGGGAATCTGCATTTACCCCTGCAAGTGGCCAGCTTCTCACCTTGTGCCACTTTTCAGATAAAACCTCAAACTCAGCCCAGTTCTTCTGCAAGACCAACACTCTGCTTGCACTGTCTGGGTCATGAGGCAATTCCTGGGAGCTGAACTCAGTTTTTTTCCCATTCCAGAGCTGCCCAGCCACCCACATGTCCTGTCCTTAAGGGTAAAAAAAAATCTGTGTGCAGCACTGAGCCCCTGAAGCAGCAATTAGAACAATTTCTGAGTTTTCTTGGTTAAACTCTCATTGTATCTCACCAGCCCACTCCTTCCCTCCACCCCATCCCTCCACAGCCAGTTCCTTCTCAAGATCTATAAATATCCTGTGATTTACCTACACACAAAGACTGTTACTTTCTGATTCCCACTGGGCATATGGAACAGATGTCTCTTTTCAAGGGATTTATCAGCAATTACAAATAATGCAGTGTAACTAAGTTTTCCAAGACCTTCAATTATGCTCATTAGCTCGATGCTAATGAGAGAAGGGATCAAATATAAATCCAGCAGCCTATAAATTTGGGGATGAAGAGGCTTGCTTAGGTCCACAGCTTTAACAACTGAATCTGATGCCAGCCCAACAAGGCACTGAAGATATTTGAGGCAAAGCTCCTCAGGATTTTACTGGGAGCTTTGCATGAACCAGGATCGTGACTGAAACTCTCATATTTTTACCCTGGACATTACATAACTTAGTCTTGCTTGTACCTTTAAAGGGGCTGCTATTTTAGACCCTCAGGGGAGTAAAGCCTTCAAGGAACACCCTTTTTCAAGGGAAATCACAGGGTAACACAAATGTTAAGGCTCTGCTTCTGAGGAGAGAGGATATTTTTAGCTGTTGGGGACTCAGGTATTTTCAGCTGCACATGCATCAAGTGCTTTAGATCTGGGGACTGCAAATCAAATGTCTCATTAGAGTCCTCCTGGTTGCAACTTTGGGGAAAAAGCCACAACAAACCAACAAAACCACAAAATTCACAACAAAACAGAAGCCAGCAGACTTGTCTGGTATTTTTTGGTAGCACTGCTTTGATTTATCAGGACCATTTTTTGCAAGCTGATCCTTGCAATGCCATTTCTTCTTCTCAGGAAAATCTCAAAATCATGTCATTTATACCCACATTCATGGTATCTTCTACCATAGATTTTTTTTTTTTTTTTTTCTGTAAAGATTAGAAATAGTGCAACAGAGCAGTTTTCTTGATGCCTGGTTTTTAGTAAGAAAAAGGGAGAAGAAGGGAATGATGGGCAGAGAAATGTGTAAGCCTTCACAATTTCACATCCTCAAGGAGAACATGTCCACTGGTCCAGCCCAAGTGTGTTCCAGGGATCCTCAGTATAACTGACATGTATTTAATATGCTGATTTTCTGTTGTTGGATCTTTGCTGGAGCTAAAGACATGAGGCAGGATTAAATACATCCCAGAGAGATAAAAAAGGTATGTCTGGTGCAGGAATGCGAAGCAGCCTTTGAAGTCTGTGGGAGGTATGACTGTTCCCTCCAGCTCTGGATTTGTATCAGACTATTGAATTCTTTTCAGAACTGTACATTAACAGATTTTTTTTAATAGTGCAGCTTTAAGCAAGTCAATGAGAAGTCTGTGGCAGAACTACTGTGTTAGACTTTTGCTCTCTGTGTCAAGATCAATAATGAATCACCAGCTCTACTCCTCAGTGTAAAGGGAAAGTACATTTCTCCCAGAAAGAGATCTTTCTAACAGAGGAAACCTTTTTTTCCTCCTCCCTTGATATATATTTAAAATAGATAGATAGGTACATTCTATTTTAGTACAATTAAGTCTCCCCATACATCCATAATAGATATAAAAGTGGGGAAAGGGTTGTTAATTCAGGAGGACATTCTGTGACCACATCCAACAATGAAAAGCATCCTGGAAAATTCCAAAATGTGTTTTTAAATATCATCATCCAGCACGAGGTGCCCAAATTGACTTTAGAAGTACATTGTTGTTATTAGGAGTTGCTATAATAAGCAGAATCAACCAGCAGCTATTTCCTGATGGGGTTTTATAATTGCTTGTTGGGTATTTCTGGGTTTTGGCTTAGAGCCTTTTATTCTTGTTGTTAACAGAAAAAAAAAAAAGTGTAATAACCAGTAGCTGCAGCCTACTGTGGAGGACACCATCCAAGTTAGGAGAATATGTAATGAGCAGCTTTGATTCACATTCTCTTACTCTTTAGAAAATAATTCTAGTCTTTAAAAGGCTCCATGCACCACTTAACTCAGTAATTGGCAAGAGGGGATGGAAATACAACATTCTGCAAGCAAAGTTGCACATTTCAGATTACTCTGTGAGGAGAACAGGCACTTTTTTTGTCATTTATTCATAACTTCTCTCCAGCACTCAGTAACCATCTGATATCAGGCTGTTGGTTGAGTCTTGCTCTGCCTTGCATGGACAGATGCTGCCTTTGTGATCTCTGGGGTATTTTACAGGCACAGACACTGGGGATGCTTCCATGCCATATTTTAAGAGCTAGACTGGGCAGGAATTTAATGACTTCATGGCAGGGTAATAGAGATAACAAAAGAATGACTTGGAGCTCCTGGAGCAGGTCCTGTGGAGGGCTGCAAATAGGGTTAGGGAATGGAGCATTGCTATGATAAGGAAAGCCTGAGGGAGTTGGGGCTGTTCAGCCTTAAAAAGAGAAAACTGAGAGGAGACCTCATCCCTGTCAGTGTCTGCAGGGAGGGCTCAGAGCAGGGACCAGGCTCTGCCTGGTGTTCCCAGCAATGGGACAAGAGGAACGGGCAGGAATTGATGCCCAGAAGTTCCACCAGAACATGAGGAAGAATTTTCTGAGCACTGGAATAGATCATCCAGAGAGGGAGTGGAGTCTCCCCCACTGGAGATATTCCAGAGCCATCTGGACCCAATCCTGTGCCCTGTGCTCTGGGATGGCCCTGCTGGAGCAGGGAGGTGGCACCAGGTGACCCCACTGTGGTCCCTTCCAGCCTGACCCATCCTGGGATTCTATGAGTCTGTGAAGTGGCAGTGAACAGGAGGAAATGTGGGAGAGAGAGATCCACCCAAAAAAATGAAAGCATTTCAGTGTACATAAATGTAAAAAGGGAAGGGAAAGGGAAAGGG
>VZRH01003746.1:172495-221887 GCA_013397555.1 Urocynchramus pylzowi | reverse complement strand
GGGCCTGGGCGGAGCCTCGCGGAGCCAATCGGGCGCGCCCGGCGCGTTCAAACGGGGCGGGGGCGGCGCCGCGGCCNGGGAAGGACGGGGGCTTTGCTGAGGGATAACAGAGATGCCGGTTGCTCCAGCTTTGAGCGCTTGCGTTTCGTATCTAGTTAGTGATTGTAATCCTTTAAAAACGAGGAATGAGCGTATTTCTCGTCCTGAGTTCAGTTCTCTCGAACTGAACCTCATTCCTTATTTTAGAAAGAATGAGCTTTTATTGGGGAGTTTCAGTTTTCTCCAGAAATACTTTGTGATTATTCATAAGGCACAGCTGTGGCGAGAGGAGGGGAGAACTTACAAGAATTATGTTAAAGCTGCATGGAAAGGATGGACTTTTCAGAAAACTCACCATTCATAGCTTACATCCGTGTTTCTCTATTTACTGGCTGCTAGAGGTAACCACAAAGTTTGTATTTTACTAGTCATGTAACATAATTTCCTGTCTGAAACTGGATTGAGCAATAAATACACTGCTCTGAAATTTTGGTATTTTCCTCACAAGTTGTGAGCTATGAAAACTGTACAGTCATGACATGTGTAAGTGGATGTAATTGCATAAAGTCTGACGGTACTCTGAAAGCTACTACTTAAAAGTGTAACATTAAAGGAAACTTCTGTTGGAGCAGTGGCTAAATGATTTGGTCTACATCACTTGCTCTCATCTTGCTTTCCTTTTTTTCCCCTGACCATGTACTGCTGTTGTTAATGATATTGCAGCTTGTAAAGGATCAAAGGCAGGTGACTTCTTGTTGACTAGTAACCATGAGTTAATTGCAGTTGGCAAGCCTGCAGTGGGTATTGATATCAAACCTGTTACAACCCAATAACTATGATGCAGATGCAATAGGGAAAACATGCTTCTCTATACAGATTATATATAGAGAGCTTTCAAAATATTTACCTGTAGAAAGGACAGGGAGTATACTTTACAGTTTTCTTTTCTCCCCTAGGCCTGGTATCTTTTATTTTGCCATGTGTATATGTATCAGAGTGAACTAAAATACCATCCAAAGTTACTACTAATAGTCATCTTTATTAACTGTCCTGTTCTGATACTGGGTTATATATTGCATATCAAAAATCCTGGAAAAAAATCTTCCTTCCATGTTCACAGACTTCCTCTTCAAGGTTAATTTTGTTGTTCTGTTGGAGTCTGTTAGCTGTGAAACACAAAGTGTGTAAATAGATGTGAGTGAATGGAGACATGATCTGGAATGTCCTCAGTTTGGAAATCACGGTAAATCATTTGGAAGAAATATCCATGGTCATCTTTGTTGCTAAATAGTTAGATTGTTCTTTTTACCAACTGATGCTTCTTTGTGATGCTTGGTTTGCTTTCTGAAACAAATCATAGAACTCAATAAATCAAGTCAAATAGCCTTTTGTTGGAAGCAGTCATTCAGATATAAAAAAATATTTTTTTTAAATACCGGAGTTGAAACAGGACACGAATTGTTCTTAATGTTTGGGAGCACGTACTGCAGTATATGTAAAGAGCTCCCCATGCAGCAAAACAGAACATTTCACACTGCACATCAGCATCATAAAAAATTATTTGCTTTGTCTCCCCAGATTCCTCACAAACCAGCAACTAGAAATACTCCTTCAGGAAAGTGCCGTACTTGTTAACATTTGGATTTTAATGAGCTGGGAGACAAGATGCCTATTTACACAGTTCCTGCCAGGAGCCCTGCTGGGCCACGGTGCACGGCCACTTTGCAGAAGGCTTCCTTCCACAATACCCTGGCCAGCAGTAAAGCATCTGGGCAGCAGCTGAGGTCACAGGCGCTGGGAGAAAAGGATGGTCTGCCTTCATGTCCTCAGAGTAAGACTGAGGAAGTAAATAGGACCTATGTGATTTCAGCATGTGCAAAAGTGAGTGATGTGTCAACTTCTTTTAAACTGGAAGGCAGATTAACACTCCAGAGGAGAACTGGAGCAAGCAAAAAATCAGTGTCTGGTGGTGACACAGCACAGAGTACAGAAGAGCTCCAAACAGAGAAAAGACTTACACTGCAGAGGCGTGTGAGGACTGGCTCCACAGAGAGGAGTAAAATTAATCAGAATATTGTGCCTAGAAAAGGAAATGATGACTTTGATGCACAAGGAAATGACAAGATTGCACTTCCACAGAATATTAAGGGTACAGATGGCGTTAAACCAAACTTGAAGTTAACGGAGAGTCAGTCAAGTACCAAGTTGCAGCACAACCTGAACAGCAAGGATTCCTTTGGTTTAGTTGGTGGTGTCTGTGAAAATGCTCTCAACACGTGTTTAAAAGGTAAGACAAGCACTGCTGACCTAAAGTCTCAAAATGAAGGTCCTAAGTCAGAACGGATCGTTACCTCAAAATGTGCTAATAGGCTGTCAGGAGAACAACTGAATGAAAAAGGCAATATAAATAAACTAGCTGGAAAGCAAAGGGTACAGCACTTGATAAAACACAGCAGCTTGGAAAGACCAAGGACACCAGCAAAAGTTTTAACAGAAAGATTTGCACTTACACCAAAGAACAGCACTTCTCAAGACCAACCATCTCTCAAGCAGGCCTCAAATGAACAAGCACCTCATCTGCAAATTTTAGCCAAGAAACTCCCTCATGTCTCCAGCTCTCTTCCTGTGAGCACAAGTTCAGAAACAAAAGTGGACAGAGAAACTTTAGCTGAGAGCTGCAGTACTGGGGAAGATGTTTTCAAAGTGAAAAACAGCAAAGTGATCGTAGCTGTGCGGGTGCGGCCCTTCAGTAACAGGTTTGTATCCTGGGCTTCTTTCTGGTGCTAACAGTTTGTGTTGTTCTACTTTGTTCTTGTTGAGTTATTTCATCATTGATCCAATAAGAATATAATACATACTTGGAAATTAGCTGATACTTCATGCAACACCAAGATAGACTTTATTAAGAAAAAATTACTTTATTGGTGTCTGTGTCTGTTTTTTACATATTCATTAGCAAAAATGTTTTGAACCATAATACTTCATATATTCCTCAAACAGGTTTGTTTAGCAATGATCTCTGATTTTTTTATTTTCCATTAGGCAGTGAAATTGCTAACTTAAAGCATGTAGCTTACATTTTTTCATTTTCCCACCTTATCCATTCAGAGAGAAAACTGAAAACTCATTCCCTGTGGTCTCCATGAGTGGTGCAGAGACAATTGTACAAAATCCATCCACAAATCAAGTTTACGGCTTCAGTTATGACTTCTCCTTCTGGTCTTTTGACAAGAACCATCCTAATTTTGCAAGCCAAGCAATGATTTATAAAACTTTGGCACTGCCACTCCTTGAAAGAGCTTTTGAGGGATACAATGCTTGTCTTTTTGCTTATGGGCAGACTGGCTCTGGAAAATCGTACACGTAAGTTGCTAATAATAATTGTTAAAATTCTGCCAACTGTTATGCAGTGTTAAGACACAAAAGAATGGAATGGAATAGATTGGAAAAGAATGGAATAGATTTCAGAGTGAATGAATTGTGTCAAAAGGTTATTGTGTATTTTAAAAATAATTAAATCAGTATTTACAGCAATTAAGCAAAAGTTGACTTTAGAATATTTTTAAGTATGTGACCCTGACTTCATTCTACTTTTAATGGAGAAAATGAAAACTTTTCTGAGATTTTAGTGAAAAAAACCCTTTATTAATGCAGAGAGCTTGTCAGACTCTCCCAGTGGTGTTTTTCACCACTGTTTGTTATTTTATGCATGAAGTGGCATAGTAAAGTATAGCATATTATCTGGAGAAGACATTTAAGAGATTATTATTATTATGGTCCTTATGCTTTAGAACTTTAAATAAATCCAGATGTTTGTGGCACTGCTTATTTGAAATCAAATCTTTGCACAAAGTAATCCCAGATAAGTAACATTTTTAGGGTTTATAGCCAACTGTGTATACCTTATTTATATTTTGAAATAGAATGCCTAGTGAGCTGTTTGGTTTCCAAACATGCATCTCTTAAAATTAGTTTATGAGTTTTATAATTCCTATCAGGTGCTTCAGACTTTTAATAAAGGTAATTGAGGACCAGAAATGTTTCTGTTCAATTTACAATAAATATAGAACTTACATAGAATTAAGTTCCCTCTCAAGTGGGTGAACTTCCATTTTAAGTGGATGAACTCAGTTTTTACTTACGCTGCTGCTTTTACCTTGGCCTGAAAGAAAGATAACTCAGGATTGCAACTGTTATCTTATTTGTAGGTTTGTTGGGTTTGCATTTGGATTTTTTTCTTTCACTTTCACTTAAACAATAACTTACCTTCACCCCTTTGTGTTTTGAACAAGGCTGAAATTAGTATCAGGGTCCTCTGGTCAAGTTTACACAACAGATTTGTGCTGTGCAGGACTGTGTGTCTCTAGACTGCAGGGGGATTAGTCCAGTGCACTGGTGTGCTGCTGTGGGAGAGCTCAACAGGAAAAAACTGCACCAGAGCTGGAGACAGGCTCAGGTTGCACTGGAAGTGTGCAGAGAATATAAAATGCAGGCATGGTAAGATACTGAACATCTATAGGTTTAGATTCTTCAGCTGCTGTAGAGTCTGTTTTGGGTTTTCAACCTATTTCTCAATGGATGAAATAGAAAATACCTCTGGATATCACCTTGTCCAACTCCAGACTTAGACAAGCACCAACTTAGATCAGGTTAATTTCTGTTGCTTATTGTTGCATAACTTAGAAGTGTGTGGCATGGCAACTGTAGAGCTGTACAGTTAACCTTAAAACTATCTATGGAGAGTTACAGAACTAAAGCAGCAGGATTTTTGTGACTGCAGGATGATGGGATTTGATGGAGACCGAGGAATAATTCCAAGGCTTTGTGAAGATCTTTTCAATCAAATAGCACAAATGGACAAGGAACAGGTGATATGCTTATGCCATTGACCTTATATTGGACTATGGGGAAAGTGAATGCTTTAGTGCTGATCCCTTTATTAGGGTTCATATTCTTTTGCTGATTCAAATCTTATTTGTATTGATAGCTCTGATTCATGGGATTCCCTAAACAGTCAAAATCAACATGGTTTTGCTTCCTTAATGGCAGTAATGTGAGGAAGAAATACGGGCATGATATTTTTGTTGCATCACTAGACAAGGATTCTTTCCTCTATATTGCATGTCTTACAATTTAAGATATATGTAAGGAAAGGCAAAACAAAATCCCAGTGGGCTCCATACTTTCAGTGAAGGCAGTAAAATAGAGCTCAAAAATATGAATTAATTGTTAAACATCACAAATCAAAGCAAAATACACTGTAATAATATTCCACTTCTAGTATTCCAGCTCAGTATTCTAGCTGAAATAAAAAATAACTACCCTCACTTTCTTTGTACTTTTTTCTCTGCGTGGTTGTTTGTGTCTGTAATGACTGACTTGTGGTTCACTAGACCTTAACATTCAGTTAATCTTATTCAGGCAAACTTTTCCACTTTTAACTATTCCAAATTTCTTTACTGTTTTATATTTGAATTCTAGACTTTGAATCCTAATACCTGTGAACATCTAATATTCTAATCCTCAGGCAGATTTGATAGACACTGAAGAATTTAGAGGAAGTTATTTATTGCTGAGTTTGGCTATGGAGCATAACTTCTAAAAAATCCAGAGCTTTTTTTTACTCCTTTGCTTTATGCATTTTAAGTGATTCTGTTGTAGTGAATTGTCTTGAGTCTTGTCTTTGTGATTCCAGTGCTTTAGGGGCTTTGCTTCAATCTTCCTTGTCTCTTAAAGAAAGTGCCATTCTTCTTGAAAATAGAAAAAATACCCAGACACCTTCAGAAGAAAAAGATGTGTTCCATGACAGTATTGTTGTGGTGTTTTTGGTTTTTTTAATTGCTGTAGGTAGGTCATTCCATTAGGTCATTCTGTTTCATGTCAGGATGTTGCCAACATCAACCCATGCCTTCCCTGTGACAAATACCGTGCTGTAGAAGCACAGTCCCTAAGGGAAGGAGATGAGCACAGGTGCAAACAAAACAATATTTTCATGTAATAAAAACCCAATGCTGAGACATATGAAGTGGATATATATACTTTTTTTTTTAGTGCTTGATAGCTTGCATCTGGGAATGTCTATGGATGGAATTGCAATGAATTGTATTTTTGGTCTTAGCAGAGGCCTTACAGTAGATACCTTTTAAGGGTCCCTTTCAACCCAAACTGTTTCATGATATTTCTCTTGGAAAGTCCCTTCAGCACAAATGTTTGTAACATTGAAAATCAGGATCCGGTAGTCTAAGTTAATTTTTGAAACAAAGGATGATGAATATGTTTTATGGACTATGTTAATAACTATTATTAATTTTATTAGGTTTTGTATCATCTTGAAATGAGCTTCTTTGAAGTATACAATGAAAAAATTCATGATTTGCTTGTCTTTAAAGCTGAAAATGGACAGAAGAAACAACAAGTAAGTTGCTCACAGAATCAAGTATCTGCATAACCTTTAAGGAGAGGCATTTATTCTGAAACAAAAATGCACTAATGACAAGTGATCATTGTTTTTTATCTAAGTACCTTAGTTGTGAACAATGGGATTCAAGTAAAAAACAAAATATCACCACATGACTTAAAGCAAAATGCTTATCACTGGAGAAATGCTAAGCAATGCTGAAATAGAAACAAAATGATTCAGTAGAATCCATCAAAAAAGTTAAAATCTCCCCTTATCTGCAAAGTGAAGATGATCTTATCAGCCTTTATAAAAAGTTTCTGAGGATATATATCTAAATCTCCAGCTTATAATAAGAATCTTCTGTACAATATAACTTGAGTTATAGTCTTGTAATTTAGATGGAGTTTTCTTTTTTTTTTGTTGCCTCATCTCTTAAGGAGCTGCAGGAGGGGGGTAAGGAAACAAGATTGGACTGATGAACTAGTTAAGGATCACTAGTTAAACCAGTTTAGCTGGTGTTTAGTGGTTGTGTATTAGAATATGTAAAACAGTAAATTAAAGAAAGTAATCTTAAGTAGTGTATGTAAGGAAGGACTTTATTATGCCTGATTTATCAAAAAAAAAGTACTTTTCTGTGCTTTGACATTGAGCACTATCCTGGCCACTTGTGTGTAAATTGAATATTAGTTTGTGGTAGATGCAGACGTTGCTATGCAACATCCAACTTGCTGTTGAAATAAGCCCTTTAACTCAAGCTTTGGTGGACTTGTTACAAAGAAACTAAGACTCTACTGTCTTGTCTAAAGCAGGAGTGCTTTCAGTCTGAGTTTTGTCAGTGATTTTGGGGTAAGCTACTTAGAGATATAGTAGATTATGTTGTAGAATCTTTTTTTTGAGATATTCCTGAGTACTAGATCTAACTAATGCACTCCTAATAATTTTTATTTCGAACCTATTCTCATCAGCTTCGTGTAAGAGAACATCCAGTGTTAGGACCATATGTGGAAGACCTGACAGTGTAAGTCTTAACTGTACTTGTTTTAACAGATGTATGGTGTAATCCTGAAAAAGGATATATTGAGGCTCTGTGAAAGCTTGTGTACTCATCAGTAAATTAAGCAAGATCCCAGTGTTATGTAGTTTTAGAAAAATGCATACCCATGAGTAGCTTGATATATTTTCTTAATTGCCTTAGTGAAATCTCAAAGTGTGGAAGTCTCAAGACAACTGCAGCTTTCATTATGTATTTGTATTCTGTCTGTAACTGGGAAAATGTTTAAGAACTCAGGCAGCAGGGAAATCTATAGAAAGAAAACTGTCTGAACCCAAACTTTCTAATTTTTCCCCCCACTCTAGGAATGTTGTCCGTTCTTACTCTGATATTCAGGTAAGAGTTTTTTGGTTACTAAAAGGGAATACAAATATTTCTGCCTTCTTCTGTTCTGCTTACTGCTGAAAAATAAATTCCATGGATGGGAAGAAAATGTTTAACAGACTGTCCAGTAGTCTATGATATTTCAGCTGATTTTGTAAAAGGGTGGTGTAGACAAGTCTTGTATAATGGAGCTGAGTAGATTTGTACAGTCAAGTGTCACTGTTCACATTGTTATTTCTAAAGTTTAAGTCCTCTCTTATAGTCATAATTTGTCTTAACTGTATTTGCAAGCATTTAAATCTTCAGTTAACCATCCAAAGTAGGGTTTGGTTTCATGTCTTGACTTTTGTCTTTTACAGAGTTGGCTTGAACTAGGAAATAAGCAGAGAGCAACAGCTGCTACAGTAATGAATGACAAGAGCTCTAGATCTCATTCTGTCTTCACCCTTGTCATGACACAAACCAAGGTATTGCTGAGCTTTTTTTGTATCTGTTCAAATCTGGTAGTAAAAAGTTCTTTTGTGTGCTGCCTACAAAATTGTGAGAATATACTTGAAGATCTTTGAGTAAAGCACAGGGCATTTTAACAGGGCTTTCTACACCGCAGAACTTGTTTTATTTTACATGCTTTGAGTAGATTCTGATGTCTTTGTGCTAAGTATATTTATAGCAGCAGTATAAATATGTCTAGGCTGACAGATCTAGGAGTAGTTCCAAGCTTCTCAGTGTGAGTTTTGAGATCTAACAGGAATCCTAATTGAGGCTAGATTGAATTTCACACTGCTGCCAACACATCTTAGCTTCTAAGAAATTTAGGCTGTTTGAGGTGTGTGGCTGTGCTGAGTTCCTGCAGGCAACAAACTGGGGCGGTGGTAGGAGATGCAATTTCTGCTCAGTTTCAAAACACTTCACTGAAAAAATGTTTTCTTGCTTCAGGATGCCTCTTCCCCAAGTGTCTCCAGGATATAGGGACTACAACTCCTCATCTGATTTACAGATGCTTAAAAGACAAAACCTGACTTAGTGACGTGAGCCTGAAGACAGAAATGGAATAGGTAGAGCTCCTCAGGAGTCTACAGACTGTCAGTTTTCTCCATTGACAAATGACTTGTTGGTTTGGGGGTTTTTGTTCTTGATTGGTTTAATTTTTTTGTCCCAGTTTCCTGGATTTTCTCCTTTCTTCTTCCCCTTGCCATTCTCACCACTAGATCATTGATTTTTCTCTATCATAGCTGGTCCTGAGTTTTTCTACTGACTCCTTAACTGGTCTTCATTGGTCTAAGTCAGTAACAGTTTACTGATTTGCATGTTTATTGGATAACTGCAGTTGGATTGACTGCAGTCATCAAACTCCAGACCCAAACCCCTAGTCTGGTAATCTGTTGAGTTTGCAGTTTATGCTTGTGCAGTTATTCAGCCACAACTAACTGATACTATGGTTATAAATCTGAGCTTAGTTTCCTTCAAGGGATATACACAAGAGTATCCTGTCAAAAATTAAATGGCAGCATGAAATTTTTGTGTATTTAATGTGAACAGCTTGTCCAATTTCTGCTTATCCTTGGGCTTTTTATTTTGGTTTGAATGCCAGCATCTCCCTTTCTTTCCAGGTAGAAATTGTGAATGAAGAGCAGTGTGATCGTAGGCTCACCAGTCACATAAATCTAATTGATCTAGCTGGCAGTGAGTGCTGTACAAAGGCTCAGACCACTGGAGAAAGGCTGAAGGTAAGTCAAGAGTGGAAATCTGTGGAAAAGGCTTGACTCCTAAGAACACCCTTAAACTCCAAAGCATGCTCACCTAACAAGACTTTTGGCCAGGAACTGTAGCTATAAAAGCATGGATATAGCCCTTATGCTTATCAGTATTACATCACATTTTGCCAGAGAGAGTGGGTGGCCTGAAGAAGCTGTTTGGACTGTGCAATGTGGCAGATCTTGCTTAGAACACCTCTCCCCATGTTATATAGGTCCAATGATCCTGCAGAAGGAGGGAGGGGAAACTGATCATGTGACTTTGGGAGTCATGAATCAAATATCACATGGAGTTGAGGCTTGCCCCTTTTTAGATTTTTCTATTAAGAGACTTTATTTCAAGCTGCCTTCGTAAGTTTGATGGTTCTTAACACTACTTATTTTAAGGGCAGGGTCTTTGTTCTTTCCAAATGAAGATGCTGTTCCATGTTATTGGTTTTTTGATAACTGGGGACATTTAATGTGGTACATCTGTAGCATACATTGAACAAACATAATTAATCAACAGTACAGTTGATAACATCACACAAGAAACTGCAACTGCATTATAAATATTTGTATTTTTGCTTTGTGTAGGAAGGTGTGAGTATCAATAAATCACTGTTGACCCTTGGAAGGGTTATTTCTGCACTGTCTAAACAATCTCAAAATGGAAAGAAAACTTTCATTCCTTACCGGGAATCTGTGCTTACTTGGTACGTACATTATATAGCGATCGAGGCTTTCTGAGGTTGTGGTTTTCTCATCTATTCATGAAGCACCTTTTCCCATCCTTTCAAATGACCTGTGGAGGGAAGAAATTAGCCTGTTGGATCAGATAAAGACCAAACAGGAGCTTGGTTTGTGTTTTAAGCAGCTAACAGTCCCTCTCAAATAAATAGCAAAACCCTGGGTATTTTGTATTTAATCTGTTCCAATTGGGAAGTTTTGAATTTTTCTGTTAGTGTGAGGGCCAGGGATTGACTGGTATTCTCCTGTCCAATGAAGGCTGTTAAAGGAAAGTCTTGGTGGCAATTCCCAAACGACCATGATAGCCACAGTGAGCCCAGCTGCCAGCAGCATGGAGGAGACGCTCAGCACCCTTCGCTATGCGAAACAGGCTTGTTCAATTATCAACATTGCTAAAGTAAATGAAGATGTGAATGTCAAACTAATCAGAGGTGAGCTTGACCTTTCAGCAGTCTTTCAGGGTTGTCATTTGCATGTGTGTTTAGCTTATTTCTTATAAGAGTTGTTACTACTGCTGTTGTGTTGTGTTGTGTTGACTGACCTCTTGTCAACTAGACTAATACAGCTTGGGATGTATTCCTTTTAATATTATTATTCTTTGTGAGCTTTTTTATTTTCCAAAATGTAAGTGATATCTTAGGCTACACTTGAGAACTGGAAATAGAGAAAGGTGTTTTGTTTCTAAATAAATAACAGGATTAATTTTGTATTATTGTACTGAAGCGTATTTTGCCTTCATTTTTTACGTGTACTGTATGTCTGGTTTGTCTCATGTAGAATTAAAAGCTGAAATTGAAAAACTGAGGGCAGCTCAGAAAAGTGCTCTGAACACTGATCGTGAAAAATACAGGCGTTATTTGCAGGAAATAACATCTCTGAGGGTAGAATTGCACCAGCAGGAGAGGAACATGGCAGAAATGCAAAGGTCAGGTGCTCATTAATGTCTTAATTTAAAATGGAAATGGTAAAATTTATATGCTGTAATTTTCTTCTAATATGTTATGCTATTTTTTCCATATATTAAGGGCCTGGAAAGAAAAACTTGAACAAGCAGAAAAAAGGAAATTGGAAGATATAAAAGAATTGCAGGTACATTTTTTTTCTATAGGACATAGTACAGAAAATATAACCTCAGCTAACCTTGCAGAAGAATGAGAATAGCTGTAAGATTTGGTTTCCTTAATACCCACCTTGAAGCAGATTGCTGTGACTTCTTAGAAAAACTTAATGTAGATATTTGAATGCATAAAGTAAATTGCTTTTTAATGCAGAGCTCTTTTTTTATCTAGAAAGCTGGAATTGCATTCAAAATGGACAATCATTTACCAAATCTTGTCAATCTCAATGAAGACCCTCAGCTTTCTGAGGTGCTGTTATATATGATCAAAGAAGGAGAAACTACGGTTGGAAGGTGTACCCCAAATTCAAAACATGATATCCAGCTTTCTGGAGTGCTGATTGCTGATGACCATTGGTTTGTAGTGTTCTTTTTATATTTTAAGTTTCTTCTTACCCTTCCCATTTCTTTTGGAGTCACTCTTCCTTCTGGCAGTAACAAAGTGTAGTCTTCCAGCCAAGACAATACTACGTGGGGATATTTTTTGTTCTGCTCAATGATTAAGGCAGCTACCTTCTGTTCCCTCTAGAAATCTGTTAACGGAGGTAGTTTAGTTTCTTTGTTCATTACATTCATGTAGCAAAGGTTTCTTCTGCAGCATTTCTACATGAATAAGACCTGGTCAAATGATGCTGTATGATAGATAAATGTTACATTAAGTTCAGTGGAAAAGTGAAATGCCTTGACAGTTCTTAATTTAATAAAAATAGACAGCAGCTTGGCTGTACTGCAGAAATATTGCTCAAAGTGCTTTCCATGCAACTGGTCCCTGAAAAAAATGCTGTAAGAAATGTAACTAATCAGTTACTAAAAACATGAAAGTCACATTATCAAAGAAATTCTCAGATGGCAGGGTATTGCAGTAATTTTCTAGCAGTGGATTCCTAGATATAAATACAGGTTCTCTACCAAAATATAGGTTGTCATTCATTAATTATGTGTGTTGTACCTAAATAGTATGAAGACAATACACACGTAGGAAAACAATAACATCTAAAACTTGTATTTTAGTCTGTTAAGAAATATCACTTGCAATTATCATGAGCTACTAATACTACAAATGTTTCTTGTTTTCAGTGTTATTAAAAATACTGTTGGCAAAGTAAGTATTATTCCACTTAGAGAAGCCAAGACATATGTGAATGGAAAATGCATTTTGGACCAAACAATTCTGCATCATGTAAGTAATTGATCTGGTAATAGTAATTTGTGCATGTGTGGGTTTCTTTGCTTTGTTAATATCTCAGCTTCAGACTGCAGGTTTTCTGAGAAAGCTCTGTAACCATAAATATTTGTCTCTTCCTCTTTGATTTTTAGCTTCACCTGCATGTTTTAAGCACTGAAAATTTGCTTATAAATCTTAAAAATTTGCTTAAAAGCAGATTTTTTCCCCCAATAGGGTGATCGAGTGATTCTTGGGGGAGACCATTATTTCAGATTTAATCATCCAGCGGAGGTTCAGAAAGTTAAAACACCTTCTTGTGGGACTTTGTCTTTGCATGATGGTCCAAAAGATTTTGAATTTGCAAAGAATGAGCTGCTTATTGCACAGCGAGCACAGTAAGTATTGATTCTTATTTGGTCTGAAAATAAGCTCAGTTGTTAATTCAACCATGCAATTAATTTTAGAAGTAACTGAAGATTATTAATTATTTCACAATGGGGATAGTTGGAAAATAGCAACTCCATTTATAATGGAAGTCACAGACTTGGCTGAAATGATGTATACCTCTAAGGTTCAATCACCACAAGCTAATCCAGATACCAACAATGGAGACCACTATTAGAGAAACACTGAGCTCCAGGGGTCCTCAGAGTAGTGTATCTCTTTAATTATGTTTCTCTCCAAGTGTATGATGAGTCTGAAAATTACTTTTGATGTTTTAAAGAGATTTAAAGCCTTAAAAGTAAATTCCTTAGGAAAATGAGAAGAACCCAAAGTAATAACCTTAGGTCTTCTGTGATGGAGAATTTGAGAGACAATGAAATGTTATTTGTACTTACTTCATTATGGGATGTTATTAAACCACACGACTCATTGATTTAAAATTTAATTTTGCATCTTAATGTGATTTAGTGAGTTTTCATTGCAGTCTTTAAATTTGTGAAAATGATGTAATAAAATAAAAATGGAAATTGAGTGGACTTGGAAATTCTGGAATGTCTTTCATATTTACATTGGAGGTGTCTGTATTTTGTTCCGGGAAATCAAAACCATGTAAAGTATGTAAGTTTTTTGTTGAAAAAAACCTTATACCCTCATGACAGAAAAAAATATTATAATCTGCTTGCATCTTGTAAGAGACAAACAACAGCAATCTAAATGTTGGACACTTGTAGGCTTGAATCAGAAATTGAAGAGGCACGACTCAAAGCCAAAGAAGAAATGATGCAAAGTGTCCAAATAGCAAAAGAGATGGTTCAACAAGAACTGACCTCACAAAAAGAAGCGTATGAGAGCAAAATAAAATCCCTGGAAGCAGAGGTGGTAAGTTGCCATTGCATCATTACATAAAATATATCAATAAGTAAACCAGAAACTGTACTGTGTGGTATCTGATTTTTCGGTGCTTGGTTTGTGTGGTTTTGGTTGTATTTTTCTCTTGCATATTATAGCAGCATGTTAGAGATTTCAAAGCCTCATTCTTAAAAAAAAAAAAAAAAGTCAGCCTTAGTAATAGAAGAAGTTGTAAAGTAGTTATCCTCTTTAGAGTTATTCCAGGGATTTTAACTTGTAAGCAAAGAAAAATACCTACACAATGTACCTGATTGTATGAGGCTTTTAATTCACTATACTGGATTGATTAACACAGTTTTTTATTTTTTCTTCCCAAGCTTGCATGCTGCTTTGTAGTTGTTTTTTTCAGTACAGTTGCAATATGCGTAAGTTGACATAGAATAGTACATCATGGTAAAAAAATAATGATGTGTCTCATATCTTACATATTCTGTAGAAGACCTGAAGTGATGCTTGTGAGCTGGGATATAACCATTGCTGATGTTGGGCTGTGTAGGTCAGAGGCTGCAAGTTTTAAATATATGGAATATCTGCCTGAAGGATGGGTCAGAAATGCTGTAGAAGGAATATTCCTCCTCTCACTTTTCCTTTTTGATGTTAGAGAGAAGAATCTCGTAAGAAGCAAATCCAAGAACTGAATAACCAAAAAGCCACAACCAAAATACAGGAGCTGGAGAAGGCAAAGAAAAGCCTTGAGCTAGAACTCCACTTCAATAAGAAGCGTTTAGAAATGGAGACCTTAGCTACCAAGCAGGTAATTGAAAAAAAAAACTTTTTAAAGCAATAAACTCTGGTTTGGTTGGGGGGCTTTTTTTATTTGTTATTTGAAAATCAATTATTGTAAAGGAAATGATTTAAAGTACTTCTATGAGATTTTATGTAGAAGAGCTGACGTTTTGTTTGCAACCTGAGTATGTTAATATATTCATGTTGGGGATTAACTAATGCTGACCCTATTTCTTAAGTAATGTGGATGGTTTTGTTCCTGCACCAAAATTTAGCAACTGTTGCCTTTGGCAAAAGTTATTACTCCAGACATTAATGTAAGTAATGACTGAGTCTTGGCTGGTGTTCATATATATCTGACTGCTGCAACAAATACAACTTTTTAAAAAAGCTGTTCCTTTTTAATTCCAGTGGTTTTTTTTTGAGCATTGCAATATGTAAGCAAACCCAGAGAAATGTCAGTTTGAAAATTAATTATTTTATATTAGCATAGCAGATGTCCAGTATAAAATTAATTTTGTGAGTCTTTAAAATGGCAGGAACAAAAAATTTAGGTTCAACAAACAGCATTAAGAGTTTTAGATTTCTTTTTTTAACACTGGCCATTTTCCCCCAGGCTCTAGAAGACCATACTATTCGTCATGCAAAGATAGTGGAAGCTCTGGAAGCTGAGAAGCAGAAGATTGCTGAGGAAATACACGCCCTTCAGAAGAATCCTGGAAGTGGGAATAAACCAGTGATGAGTATGTATATGCATGATGTTACAAAGGCAATGCTGGCTTCTCTTTTTCTCAGTGGACATGGGTGATGGGTATTGATACAGGAACTTTTTCTGTTCCACTAACACTTCTCTAGTGATCCTGAACAAGAAGAGCCTTCTGGTTGTTACAATCCTTTCTGTTCATCAGCTGAATGTATTGGACTGTGTTAAAAGCTCTGTTTAATCACACTCAGGGTGGTTAGGTGGACATACCTGTAGTCTGTATTTATTCCAGTTACTTAAAGTCCTTCCCTGTCTGTCTCCACTGGACAGGCATTAACTTATTGGGGAAACTGGAGTAACAGAATTCATTTTCTTCAGTTTCTTATCTTGGATTAATAATAATAATAATATAGTGTCTAGTCTTATGCCTCTGTTTCGGAAATACCCTTTACCCAACCATTTAAAAGGGTTATCTTGCCTGGAAGGGTAATGTTTTCCCAATGTGTTGGGAATTCTTGGAACTGTTTTTGGCTAAATGACTTTTTTTCTTTTGGGTTGTGGTTTTGTTTCTGCCCTTTATATTTTGAACCCTGGAGTTTTTGCATCACATCGTTTGGTTCACTAAACCAGTATGTTCCATATTCTTTATTAGTTCCACTGAACTGGAAGTCTCTGAAGCTGTCTGTGATGATTAAAGAGGCTAATGCCATTAGCACTGCATTAGGGAAAAACACAGTTTTCTGCAGGTTAGTATCTGTGTTACTTAATTATAATGTGTATATGTAATAGTTATATAATATTTATGTATATATTTGGAGGTGGATTCAGGATGTGCAGTGAGCTGTTGATATTTCTTTTAGCAGTCTTGTGCAATTGAACATGATACATTTATTTTCCAAACTATTGTTAGTTAAGTGTGTAGCTGAGCCTTAGTATTTTGAAATGGGAATTTCTAATTTGAATTTTAGATCAAAACTTTAAAGGTATGTTATAGAGAGATAATTTTGAATTTAGTGTACTTTGGAGGTGAATCTTCTGATGCCCATGTCCATCTTACTTTGGTTCATGTATTAAAGCGGTCCTAAAGCACAGTAACTGACATGCATGATGTCTGAAGAAATTTTTGTGTATGTGTCGATGTTTAGTCTCTGTATAATCCTACCTACAAGTATCTTGTTTATTTCTGCAATATTAATGTGGTTTTTTGTCTTGATTTTTGTTGTCTTTTTTTTTTAACTTTCTCCAATTCTTAGGCATGACAAATTTGATGATAAAACAGGAACAGTGTCTTCTATTCAGGTGCAAGTTCGTAACATCAAACTGGGAATAACAACGTTTTGGAGCCTAGAGAAATTTGAATGTAAACTAGCAGCAATGAAAGAACTCTATGAGGTCAGTAACAATTGAAGAAGAACTTGTAGTAATCAGTAATATTTTGTCAAAGATAACGTTTTGGTAATGCATACAGGAGGAAAATCTTGTTGATTTTTTGGGTTGTGTATCTTAAATAGCAAGACACATGACTACTTTTCACTAAAAATATGCAGATGCATTTGTCCATCAAACGAAAAGAAAACAATAGAAACAAATGACTAAATTCAGGTCATTTAGAAGCAGTAAAGCAAGGACTGCTTTGTGATTCTTTTGGTTGTTCAATTGTTTTCTATTGTAAAAGAATTTGAATTTCTAAAGGTATCCCTTGGATTTTCATTATGTTCTATTTATCTGTATGTTGACTACTTTATCGCTTTTTTCTGTTTAACTCTCCTCCTCCCCTGTGTTTCCTTTATTTTTTCAGAGTAATGATAGAAATAAAGCTGTTGTTGATGTGTTTTATGATCCTGCTGATGAGTGGGAACCTGACCTTTCAGACAGCTCAATTTCCTTGCTTTCCAGAAGAAGGTAAAAGTAATTTGTAGCTACTCTCCTACGCTTAAAACAGAGCAAAAAATTGTGTAGCTATCTAAATATACTTTTGTTCCACTCTCATACACTGTGTCATCTCGTGAGTCTTCTTTTGTTTTCATTCATTCTCTTGGATTTCCTCCATGGACAAAAAAAAAGGAACACAAGTTATATGCAGAGCTTTCCAAAGCATTAGTGCAGAGTGAAACATGTTGTTTTGAATGTTTCCTTCCCACTTCTATACTATGAAAGCATTGTTTTTAAGAAATAAATTACATATGGGGTCTGGGACTTTGCATTTGAAGTTTTAGCCTTATAACAATATTTATAACTGACTCTCACATTTGTGCAAGCTGTAGCTCATCATGGAAATGCTTGATGAGGAGAAATGCTTTTCTTTTCAAGGGTTTTCATGTTCTTTTATCATCCTTTCTTAGAAGTAGAAGCTTCATGAAGAACAAGAGAATTTCTGGATGTTTGTCTGAGATAAAATTGCAATCTATTCAGAATAAACAGACTTCCTATATATCAGGTACTTTCTAAATGGCAGAACACCTTTCATTTCATACTGAGAATGTGAACTTACTACATGCATAAAACGGAGGTGCTTCTGATGGTTGTTTAAAATCTGTGGGTTGGAAAGCAAAGTTTAAAATGTCCTGTTTATGATACCTTCAAATTTATAATGTCAAGCTGTTAACAGTAAGGGTTTCTGTATTTTTGGTCATCCTTTCTTAGGGCAAAAACTTCCTGACCAGCATTTTATGAGCCTAATTTAAGAAATTTATCTAAAACATTACTCTGCTTAACTATGTGGGTTAACTGCAGAAAGAAGTTGACTCCTGAAACAGTAATACAGAGACTTCATTAGCTTGAGTTGTTGCTATTCATTAAATTACTGAGGTTTCTCCAAGCTTTTGTTCAGGTTTTACTTCCTTTTTTCTCCTGAAGTACAGGATGCTTTAGTCTTCCAAATATTTGAATGCATTCAGTTATTTTAGATTGGTTGGATTTTATTTTTTATTTCTCTATACCTTTGATTGTTGAAACAAATGAATTCATGTTAAAGAATTTTGCTATGGAATTTGTCTTTGTACTAACAGAACTTACAAACTATTTAGAACATTTTACACATTTTCTCTGAATGACTATCTTGAGTAGGTGAATGTCTATAGAAAAGTTATTAAAAAGACACATGGACTGCTCACTCCTATGAAGAGTTTAATGCATGTATGTTTTGCTTTTACCTTGTACAGGTTCACTGAACAAGTCCAGCATCTGCTCAAGTACTTCTGAATTGTTTCTTCCTGGAATTTGCAAGGAATCTATAAGTTCAGCTTTAGATTTGCTGGAACAGAATCATGAAGGAGGAAAAAGCATAGCAGATAGTCTCCTAACTAATTTGTTTATAATTTTTTCTGGAGCGTCTGCCATTTCAAAAGCCTATGAACAGCAAGATGAAGAATGTCAGGAAAACTGTAAGTCTCATTTTCATATGGTTTAAACATTTCTAATGACTTGTCTTTCAGATGCACAAGCATTTACGTGTTTGTCAGTCACAAGAATTAATGTTCCTGTGTTCATTTGCAAAGGAGATGGAGCTGATGGATCTCTTTCTCTTGTAGTTTTCTCTCTTGATCGTGCTGCTCAGTTCTACAGCATCAGAATTGTCTCTGCTTTTGACCAGATTATGGTTATAAGTAAACTCTGGTTTAATAATGTCCAAAAGTGTCCTGGATCTAGAAAAGTTGATGAAGAAATGAAACAGGAAATAAAGAACTTGGGAGGTTATTTACAGTTGTTGTTGCAGGTAAAGCATATTAAAGAATTCATCTATGTATAGAAACTTCTCTGCATTAATGTATTTATGGTAGACTTGCTGAAAGCACTTAAATGTCCAGTGTGTGTAATGACAAACCAATGCACCTAAGAAAGATAAATAGCCAAGGTTGCATTTTTTCTGGCTAAGCTGGTAGTTCCATGTGCTAGTGGAGAGTAATGCTGACCTTCCTGTGCCCAGACCCTGGCAGAAGCATTGGTTCTTAGTCATAAAATTAAACACGCAATAACAGCAAATGATAGTTTAGACTATGAAGTACTGCTGTTTTTAAACTCCTAAACCAGTGGCCAGTGAATATTATTTTTGTGCACACTGCAGCCTTATGAATATTTTTTTGTTTTAAAACTATATGGTATAATGGTATGGTTGCTCTGTGGTTGCAAGGCATGATTTTTTTAGCTGTGATAGATAAGCCATTGGAAATAGGAGGATGTAAAGCTGAAAATGCCCTGAGTATTCTGTGCTAGGAACTCTTGCTGTATAGAAAGTGTGTATTCTTTGACCAGAGGTGCTTTCTGGCTTCAGTGAAAGATGTGCCTTTGTTTCCCAGGGGTGTTCTTCAGATATATCCTCGATGGTAACAGAAGCATGGAGCAAAGTAAACCAAACAGTAAAACAAACAATGAAATACACAGGACACTTGGCAGTAGTCACAACAACTGATATTTCATTTCCTGAAGAGAGCAACATTCCTGCCTCTAGTTTACAGGTGAAGAAATGTTTCTTAGAAATATTGATTATGAATAGTAATTCTAGTCTTGAGGTCACACTTCCTATCAGTAACTGTACTCAGGAGCAAATTGTTCTATATAGCAACTTCATCAACCAAATTAAGTATATTTAGAGTTTATCTAATACTTCAAATTTAGGGTGAAAATGGATGTATTAATACCCTTGACTTTTTTTTTTTTTCCTTAAAAACCACATCCTTTAAATCTGTGTAAGTTAAACCTATGAAGAGAAAGAAGTGTATGGTGTTTTTAGGAATGTATCTGCACTGAGATGATACAGATGATTCTGTTTCACTGAAATTCTCTACTTATATTTTATTAATCTGTGTCTAAGTACATTGAATATACAAAAATCTGACCTGAGCTCCTGTGGTCCAAGGAAGATATGTGCCTGAATAGACCTGCACTGAACACTGAATAATTTGCTGGAAAAAAGATTATTTCTCGTCTACTGTAGAAAATCTGTTTTAATTCAAGACCACATCAGTTTCTTTAACCATTGCATTTTGAACCTTTTTTTTAAAAGGAATTTGTACTTGCCATTTATGATGGAGTAGGCTCAGGACTGGAGTATCTCATTGATGCTGTACAGGAGAAAACAAGAATAGTACAGAAAGAACTTATGAAAAAATGTCCACAAAATGAGGTGAGATGAAATGAAGATTAAAAACTGCTACTATATCTTGGAGGCACTTGATCATGTTTTGTTTCTTATGCTTGTATTTTAAATCATGAAGATGATACTGTAGGGAGTTACACAAATTAGAGAATAAAGTATAAGGAATAAGCACCATAGTTAAAAATATTTCTGTAGCTGTTTGATAATTCCAGTAGGGAAGTGAGGGTACCCCTTGGAAGCACACCACTTTCTTGGTGGGTAAGCCCTTTTGACAGAGAGCCTGGCTGAATTCCAAGAAAATACTTGGGAAAGACTGAAATCTTCTGAGTGATAAATTGTTCCTCTCAAGGAAAGCAAAAATTTCTTCCTACTCTGGTTTTCACTGTTGTCATTCTGAATCCTGCAGATAGTAGTGAAACCATCCAAAATACTTTATTTCAATGTCTTTTGCTTAACTCCCACATGCTTTGGATTTCCAGCAAATGGAACTGAGCACTCTGCTTTCCAAATAATGCTGTTCATTTGCAGCTAATTCTGAAGTATCTGCTGTACATGCTTGTCTCTGGTGCAACTACTGTAGGATGAAAAGAAAACACCAGAGCTACCCCTGCCACTTAGAATGACAATGATACAAAGTTAAAGGACAACCTTTCTTTAGTGAATATTTAAATATGTTAATTTCATCCTCCCCTAGGAAGGGGTTTAAAACTTTGCAGATGTAATTGTTTTTTACCAGTTAATGTTTTCTTTGAAAAATTGCATGTTTAGTTGCAGAAAATGCTATTTCTTTTGGGTATTTCTCTCTTTAGTATGTCAGTGTTTGTTCTTTTCCTTTTAATGTACCTTGACTTGAATGAAGTGTACAATATAATTAAAAGTTTCTTTGTAGATTCAAAATCGAATAAAGGACAATGTGGTGGCATTAGCCAGATTCCTTGAAAATAACATGTCTTACTGCAGAAAGGTAAGAGAAATGTTTCCCAAAATGTGTGCTTTGAGTCTGGTATTTAAATTTTAAGGATGCATTTATCTAAGAAGAGGAACATGTGTGTGTGTGTGTATATATATATACACACACATACATACTGTATATTTACAATTGTATGATAACACTTCCTGTCACAGCAGCATTCCTGTGACTGGAAAGCTAACTTACCTTGCTACTGCATTTCCACTCAAAGCTCTTTTATTTTAATTTTACTTAAGATAAAGAATTTCTGGAGGTACTTGTATCTTCCTTTTTATGCTCATCTTGAACAGTCTAACTACCTGTTGTGGGTTTTTTTAAGTTGAAAGATCAACTTTGCTAGTGTAATTGTTTTATAACTGCTGCCATAGTTTATGGCCATAGTTACTGGTATTTGGAATTAAAAGCTAGGATAGGGAGATTTATCTTCTAAGAGCCAAGCATCTCCTGGATTTTCATGTCATTTGCTTTTTTCTTCTTTTCCTAACCCTATCAACCACGTGCAGTTGTGCATTCTTTTCAGTGCTGTCTTACATGGCGTGACATGGATTTAATTTTGTGTTTCAGCATTGGCTTGATCTATGTGACTGAAACCATAATAGGTATGTTTAGTAGTTAATATACTATGATGTATTTTATTCTCTTTAAATTGCTCTTTATTAATACAGAAAGAAAGAGAATTTCAGCTGCCAGAAGAGTGTCTATATAGAGAAATAAAGAAGAGCACTAAGATCGCTGTGAAGTATTTGGAATTGGAGCAGTGCCTGACTGAAGTCTGCCAGATTGTCTCTTCTATGTTACAAGGTATTAGCTGAGTCACCACCTGTAACCTACAGGCTACAGGAGACTTGCAAGGCAAGGGAGAGGGCTAGGGCTCTTTGGTACCTGCAAAATGCTGCATTTGATTCTTTTTGTTTGTTTCTCATAGGGTTATACAGAAACACCAGCCCTCTCAGGAGCTTTGCAGAAAATATTTCTGTCCTTGCTGGATATTTTAACAACTATTTCAGTTTATTTGCCTCCTCTTCTGCAAACAACCCTATCAAGAAAATGCATGTGCCTTTTATGAACCTGGATGAATTGGACTCTCTGGTTGACTCACTTATTATGAATTTTGAACTTGAACAAGGACAGCCATCACTGCAATCTCAAATTATTTGTAATGAAACTGCTGAGACTCGAGGAGGACAGGTTGAAACAGGTCAGGTTGAATTTGCTAGGAAATGGAATGGGATTCCAGAATGCACACAGACTCCAGAGCTTTCACCTGGTAGGATAGAATGGGTATAAAATGTTATTATCAAGAAATTAAAGAGAACTCTTTCCTATTGCAACATATCAAAAAAAGGCTAAAATTTATTACTAATATTATTAGTGAGTGAGTGGTGGGAAAGTAAAATGACATGTTTGTATGAGTACCCCATATTTCACCAAAGAAAATATACATTCCTAAAGAGGCTGTCAAACTTCAAAATATAATTCCTTTTGTTTTAATAGAAGTCTATTACTACCTAAGTTTATAAAAAAAATAATTTGATTTTTTGAATTTTTGCTTCACCTCAGCTGCATTATAATCTAGTAATGCTACTGCAACTTGAAAGTGTTTTTTATGCCTTTTTTTAAACACAGCAAAAACTTTGTATTTATTTATGTAGAGGAAAACAACACAAGCTAGTAAAAGTACTTTACAGCCTTATTTGATGAATGTTTTTTAGAGTGATTTTTAGTTTATTGAAGAGTCTGTGCTTAAAGTATCAATGACGCTGTTCAAAGTGATCTGAAGTAAGTTTATATTGGATTTGTTGCTATTGAGCTGTATTTTGATTGCTGAAATCATTTTCTCTACTATTCATATTGGAATAGAAGCATATCTGTTCCTAAAATACATATAAATTACCCCAGGTTGTAGAGAACTTCCCAATCCACTACTTCCTTGTGCTTGTTATCATTGTTTGACATCTTTCTTTTGGTCTGATGGCTGAAGTTAACAGGAAGGATGGAAATTATTTTGCATGGGTTTTAGGAGGCCTGGTCTGAGCACTGTTTACTCACAACAGTGCTGAGAAATTCATTAGGTAAAAGCTAAGGTTTTTCCTATACATCAACGTGTCTGTTGTGGTTTAAGCCCAGCTGGAAACTAGGCACCACCAAGCCACTCCCTTGCTCCCCCATCAGTGGGGGAGAATCAGAAGGGTAAAAGTGAGAAAATCCTGGCTTGAATATAGACAGTTTAATAGGGAAAGCAAAAGCTGCACACACAAGCAAAACAAAACAAGGAATTAATTCACTGCTTCCCTTGGTCTTCCCCATGGGCTGCAGGGGAATCTCTGGTCCCACACCTGGAGCATCTCTCCTGCTCCAGCATGGGGTTGTGGATCCTTCCCACAGGCTGCAGTTCCTTATGAACTGCTCCAATGTGGGTCCCTTCTACAGGGTGCAGAACCTTCTGAGCCCTATGTTGGGCATCAAAAGGAACTGTTGTGTTTTAACCCCAGCTGGCAGCACAGCCCACACAGCTGCATACTCACTGCCTCCCAGTGGGATTGGGGAGAGAATTGGAAGAGTAAAAGTGGGAAAAATCAGGGGCTGACATAAAGACAGTTTAATAGGAAAACCAAAAAATTGTGCATGCAAGCAAGCCAAACAAAACAAGCAATCAATCAAACAAAACAAGAAATCAATTCACTACTTCCCGTGGCCAGGCAGGTGTTCAGCCATCCCCAGGAAAGCAGGGCCCAATCACATGTAATGGTTACTTGGAAAGGCAAATGCCATCACTCTGAATATTCCCACATTCCTTCTTCCCCTCTGTATACTGAACATGATGTCACATGGTCTGGAATATCGCAGCTGTGTCCTCCCCACTTCCCAAGCACCTCCAGCCTCTTCATCAGCATGGCAGTGCAAGAAGAAGAAAAGTCCTTGCTTTTGTAACTTCTTCTCAGCAATAAAAATCTCTATTTTATCATTGTTGTGTTCAGCACAAATCCAAACAATTGTCCTATACAAGCTACCTTGAAAAAAATTATCCCACCTAAGCCAAAACCAGCACAGCTTCCAAGGTGGATATTCATGGCTGTAATTTCTCCTTCTGAGGGAAGAATTCCAGCATCTTGAGAATTTCAGTCTTTGAGGACATGTCAGGCTCTTGGAACACTTCTATGTGAAAAGACTGCAGTAGAATTAATCATCATTTTCTTTTGAAAATTTTAGTTATAATTGATGCTGTTACTCAGTAATTTTGTGCTTTTCTGATGCAGAGGACATGGGAAAGGTAATTATGCTGCTCCAGTAACCCACATTTGTATTTCCTAAAGACTAGTACACTGTAGTACTTTCCCAAAAAATGTCTGGCAGTGCAGTCCTGCCACCAAAAACACACAGCACTTTTTATTTGCAGCTAATTTCCCTCTCACGTGAGGTGTGATGCTTAATTTCTGTCTTGCTGTAAAGGCCTTTGCAAGTTTGCTCAAGGGTTAAGAAATTATATTCAGTTGTTCAGATTTTTATGCTTTAATAATGAAGAGAAGCCTGATATATTTCTACTTGTGTAAATGTGTTATTTTGTATTTGCCTGAAGTTTTTAAAATGTAGCTGGTTCTTCTGTGTTGTGTATCTAAGCATAGGAAATGTAAAGAGTAAAACTACATCATGTACCTGATCACTGATTTTTACAATTTCAAGTGTAAATTTCTCGTTAATTTTCTTCAGTTGATTTTGAGACCTTCCTTTGTCACTAAGAGTACTGCTTTCTTGCTCAAAATATTGTAGTGTCAAAATATTAAATATTAGTAAGAGGTGTTTTCTGTAGCTCACAAGAAACACAAACCAGAAAATTTCTTTACTTATGTAAAATTTCTTTCCTCTACCAAGACACATTAACTTCCCTCAACTAACAGCACACATCTATAGACTGAGTGCTCGTGAGCTAATCTATGCCTATTAATGTCAGAACAGTCAATTCCTTTCAATATCTGCTAGTCAAGACTATGGTTATATCAAGTGTTCATTGCAAAATTACATTCAGGTGTTAGTGATATTACACCTGCTCACATGATTAATCATGTTAGCTTTTGTTATTGTATTTAATGAGAAGCATTGCTCAGAAAACATTGAGATTTGTAGCTCTGTGTATTGTTATGAGATTTTTTTTTTTTTTTTGCTTTCTATAATTGAAACCCAAATTTTCCACAAACTTAAAGCTCAAAATGACTTTGAGTTTATAGCGTTTTGGAAACTCAGGAAGTGACCATGCAAACTAATGGGTTTTTGATAGACTTTTAACTGAGGTATTGGAAAGCCATCTTAATAATGAAATTTAGCTTTTGCAGGATAAGGGAAAATGTGCTAATAACTTCCTTCTGTTCAGTTGGGGTTTGTTGTTTTGGTTTTTTTTTGCCGTTTTTTTGTTTGCTTTTTCTTCTTCTCTGTGCTAACCAACCACGTCTAATCAATCCCTCTCTTCCTCCCATTGTTAATGCACTATTTTAGAGTAAGATGTTGACAAAACCTACTTCTGCTAGTGTTTTCTTCAGCTTGGTGCCCTTGTTGCAGTTATCCATCACTGAAGTGCCTCATTCTCACAATCCATACAGTGCCCATACATCAGCAGGGAGCCAGAGCTCTCACACTGTGCTGCACTGACACATCAGCATGCCTAGCTGAGGCCCCAGCCACCTGTGGAGTAACATACCATAAGGTAAGGTATATTTATAACTATAGGCTAGTTTCTAGAAATTATCAATGCCAAGGAACTGGCATCACAACCAATATTTATTAAAACACCTTCCATTAACTTATTAATGGAATTAAGATGTTTACTTCCAGCAGGTCGTGGTTCACACAGTACTTTCACTTACTCCTTCACACTTGCACATAAAAATCACTCATGGCTACAAGGCTGGAGGGACAACTGTGAGCTTCTGGCTCTGAGATGGAGGCTCAGATTGGCTTTGATGAGACTTTGCTGTGCCAGGCACCTCAGCATGTACACTGCCTCCTTTTGGCCGCTGTTTTCTAGCTACTGTTTCTTCATCCGCAGCCACAGGTACGCATAGAACCATTCACACACATTTATACAGACAGAACTTTTATGGTTCAGGCTGAAACTTACTCAGCAGCTGAAGTGCTGAAGTCATGCTTCTGCTAAAAGCACTAAATTTGGTTTCCAAAGGCCTTGGGGTTCTCAAATCTACCTTCAGCTCCATGACACTGAAAGAAACTGTGAGTGAACAGTCAGGAACACGTGGGAGGAGTGGGAAGTGCTATGAAGAAATGTTGACTGAGATGTATTGTTTTCTGCAGTTATAATGAGTTTACTTTGTTATATCAATTGATGTAACCTGTGATTTGTGCGTTGGTGTGTTGGTGTGGGGGTTTTGTTGGGGTTGCTTTTTTGATTTTTTTTTTTTTTTTTGGTTTATTTTTCTTCTCTTTTTCATTCAGGAAATTATTCTTCACTCAGCTTTCAGGTAAAAAGTAACTGGAACTATAGGTACTTGACCCATGTGTTTTAATGACTGAGGAGGGATTTGTTTTAATTTAAATGTAAAGTGGGGAGACAGGGTACTCAGGCTGCTGTACCCTAATTTTATTTGATAAACATAAAACTAAGAAAAATCTAACCAATGAAATACATTCTCTTTGCAATAGAAGTCATTTTAAGAAATGAATAAGAAATAGTTATTCAGTTCCATACTTTATTTTTAAAACAGTATGAATTAATAAAAAGGCATAATGATTCTGAGAGTACCAGTGTTAGTCTATCTTTATTAAGACACATTGTGTGCAAATGAGCTTTTAGAAGAAAGTGCAGTCTACCTATGCTTTTTAAAGAATGTGTATAGTCTTAGAAATTAAGGATAAATAAACTCTTCTAGTACTTGCTTGAAATTCTAGATGAAGGAAAACAGCAAGCTGCAGTTTAGATTTAATTTGATCCAGTAATGGCATCTGCAGGCCAAAGAGGAGACTACATCTGATTTACCTCTGCAAATACAACCTGTTATTTTTGGACAGGAAATTTTTTCTCATTCTTCATTTATGTGAAAATACTGTGATTTGATGAGTCCTGTCACTTTTGTATGTTTTGCAGCTCTTATGACTTCAAGGTAGGTTTTTGCTTTGTTATGTTTTGGGGTTTTTTATATTATTATTTTAGGATAGTACTTTAATTCCCTTCCTAGCTTTTGGTAGGATCTGAGAGGGTTTATGTCTTTTCCCAAGAAAGAACTGTGCTTTTATTTTTTAAGTCTTGATTTTTAATTTTTCTGTATTAAAAAAACCCCAACAATCGCCAACTTTTCTTTGTTTCATGCTCTTTTTATGAGCTGGAATTGGTACATGTAACAGGACTGGGTTGTTCTTGAATTTTTTCCTGCCCCATTTTTGTTTGTTTGTTTTATGTTGTCTTAGTAGTTTTATGTTCATGAGTAGCATTGGCTTCTAGGACAGGAGACAGTTTATGTAATCTAATCAATATTCATATGATTTGATTATTACAGTAAAAACAGGACAAACCAGAGATCTTCTGAGCTAATGCTTCATCAACAGCAAGTGCCACAAACAAAAAATTATTCCTTCAGGTATCTTTCAAAGTGAGCTAGAGTGGCTCACCTCTGTCCTTGTGGGATTCTGCTCTGGGGCACCCAGCCAGGATGATGGTGCTGATGAAATACTCCCACAGCAACTGGGGAAAGAAAGTCTCGCTGCCAGGGCTGATTGTGTAACTCTCTAGGCACAACCGTTTCCCTTTCATTAACACTTTATCATTCTCTTAGCAGTTTTATTCTGCCGCTTGCCAGCACCGTCCCTGAACAGCATTCTCAGACAAACATGGACAGCTGTGGATTTTTTCCTCTTAGTTTAGAAAAGATCCGCTGCCTACACCTTGTGTGTTTCCCGAAAAAGCTGGTATTTGCTGCGGTGTTTTTCCTCCCGCGGGCGGGGAGCTGCCGGAGCAGCGTGGGACGGAGCCGTGCGCCGGGGCTGCGGTGTTCCCGCACAGCCGCTGGATGGCGCTGCTGCCCAAGGCGAGCGCGCCCGGGCAGCGGCTGCGGCCGGCGGGGCGCTCCTGGGGCCCGGGAGCAGCGCTCCTGCTGGGCAGCCCCTTGGCTATTGACTGTCTGACAGCTTCAAGCGTAGCTCTCGCGGATGTACAAAAACATCTATTCTCTCACACTGATTTTTCACACTGTTAGCTTATATTTTGGTTTTTTTTTTTTTTTTTAAGTTGCTATTGAGCTAAAAAGGCATCTAATTTTGCTTATGCATAATACAGTACAATAATAATTTCTATCAAAATCAGGAGTAGATTTCAAAAATAGCGTGCCTAACTCTGTAAGCACTCTTAAGGAATAGCTTTTTCCTGTCATGTTCACATGAATAGCACAGAAGAGAAAAAAGCTCAGGTTTAATACTAGGATATGTAAAGCTAGGAGAGATGATGGCTAGTAAAGCAAATTTTATGCCAGTTCAACTTAATTCTGAAGCCACTTCTAATTATCAAAAAGCCTATAAATAAACTATTTTTTTTCTGTACAGAAAAATAGGGGGTCTTGGGTGATTCCTATATTCTCCCTTGTGTCTTCCACAAGTCACATAATGGGTTGAGAATGAAATTCATAAGGGAACTCTGAAATTGATTTTGGAAATTCTGACTTGGAATTTCCTGTTGTAACCGGTAGGTAAGAAATATCTTAAGATCTTTTGGTTTTAACAGGTAAAGTTGGTAAATAGAATTGTAGTAAATGTGTTCAAATTGTGGAACCAAGGTTTCTTAGTGTGTATGTTTGCATTGAGTGTGAGACATATTATTGGGAAAACCTCTTAATGTCTGCAGAGAAACTCAATACTTAAGAATTATTTATTTAGTAACTCTTCTGTCCCCTGTTTAAAGTAATTCCTAGTGCTTGTTAGCATGTCTTACATCATAATTTCAAATTGTATCCAAAAGTCTAAGAAGATCTAAGATAAACTATGCTTGTCTTTCCTCTAGCCCTGACTATGCTTATGCTTCTTGTGAGAGTGAGGTTGTAAATCAGATGGAGAGGAGGAAGTTTTTTTTTTTTTGAAAGAGTCTTTGTTTAATGAGCAATCCACATTTATGTGCAATCTCACCTTTCCAATAAAAACAAAAATTAGTATGGGGAAGTCCAACCTGGCAACTATTGTGCTTACAAAACTTAGACCACAGGTTTAGTAACTATTTTATAAACTTTGTCTTAATAGCATAGAATTCTTCCAGAATTGTTTTGTCTGCATTTTAGTGGCACTGCAAGAATAAAGGACTTAGCCTGTTCCACAAGTACATGTGGAATTAAAGCAATGTTTTTAAAGCTGCCTCATCTCTAAAAAGATACTCAAATAAACCAACCTAAAACCCAATTTGTTTTTCAAGTAATGAGCATTATGAAATATTATGTGTTTTGCGGACAGATCAGTAAGACCAACATTGGATGCATCTCCTGATGTATATATCAAATCTTGCACTAAAGTTGTGGGGGGGATTTTTTTTCTTTTGGTGGATTTTTTGTTTGGTTTTGGTTTTTAGAAAGCCAGAAGTAGGTACTTTTCTTAATAGATATATTTTAAAGAGAGGATTTCTCTTAGCAGAGTATTAGTATCCTTGGACCATAATAGCTACAGCTTGACCTCTCTGCTTCTGATGCTATTGAGTCATGCTACAGCTACCTCCTGTTCTGCAGCTGGAACTGCATGAAAATCTACAGTGTTCCTCATCTAGTAGATCTCAAAGTGCTTTGAAAAGGTGAGAAACTCTTTATGTTCAATAGATGGAGGAGAAAGTATTTGAATAGCTTAGGTGGTTCCTATTGCTCAGTTGCCAAGCAAATGAGTGATCTGCTTATGAACAGATCTTATTGAAGAAATAGATTCTGAACTTTGAGGGGATCTGCTTAGCTGAGGTGGTATTCTTTAACATCTAGGGAATAGACTATGTATAATTTGTTTTAAGCATTCAAATATTAATATAGTGCACCCTTGGCATAGATACCATTACAGCTCTGTAAAGGAGCTTTGTGAACTACAGCCTGGGATGAGACAGACATCCTGGTATAAAGTAACAAGGAAAGTAGGCTTTATCCCTTGAGCTTAGAAGTGCTGCCTTAGGTCAGCCCTGCAGTTTTGCCTGCCCATGCTTTTTAATATTGACATTAGATGAACATGTGTAACTATTCTTACAGTACCTAGAACTCTTGTGGGACCTGCTTTTATTCTGACATTTAATGGCCCCTTTTCTCTGTGCTTGAGACTAGACTTCCATGCTATTAGTTTACAGCTGTGGTCCAGGAAAGATGAGGCTTCACTAAGATATACAATACATAAAACACATTTCTGACACATTGCACTGGCAACCCTCTATTTGTAGGCTCTGCTGTCCAGGGAATAAAGATCATTCTCTGCTCTGTGCTTTAAGGCAGTGCTGCTGTCCTGAGAGGGCATTTACAGCATTCTCTGCTCAGAGAAGTGAAGACATCAGTGACTTGTTCTTCACAAACATTGTGTGTTAGCCAACAGCGTACAGCCAACAGTTCTCAACTCTCAGATAATTGGGGCTTTCAGAGGAAAATAGGATTCTAAATAGGGAAGAAGAAATCCTTGAGAGAATTTGTTGTTCACAGTATCTATAAAACTGGTTTGTAAACAGTATTGAAATTCATCACAGTATTTTGGCAACATCAAACAGTGAATACAAACATAAACCTAGACGTTCTTGTGGCTTAAATTGCAAAGTTTCTTTGAGGCTAAGGTGTAATGGGACTGAAATATTTCTCTGCCTTGTCTAAATGTTACAATGTGGGAGCCAGGTATTTTAGCAGGATGCTGATATCTTTTACAGTTATTTGAGGTGATTAGTGCTTAGCAGAAATTCCCATTATGAAATGTCTTAATTTCCTATGCCTTTTGTAAGGAAGGAGTCATCTGCAAGGGATTTTCAACAGGAAATTAATAATTCATAGGCAGTGCAGTATGCCAGGTCCATTTCCCATTTCTTTCTGGGCTGTGCAGTCACAATAGGATGTACTTTTGTCACTATGGAATTGAAAATACAATTCTGAATGTACAAAGTTAGCTTTTGTGTTGAATAAGATAATTTTATTTTGGCAGTCACATGTAGTGATTGTAACATTTGAGTATTTGTTTGCACAAATTGGGAGTCATGTACATTTTGACAGTTTCAGTGCTCTTTTTATGGTCAAAAGAAGTCACTAAAATGATACTCATTTAAGAGCAGTGGTTTAGGACCAAGTTGTTAGCTTCCTGTTCAGTTTTTCTAAGCATGGCCTGTGATGGATTTCTGTGCTAGTACGTTTTTATAAATGAAGAGCAAACACATTTTTATGGGTTATTTGTTTTCTGTTATTTCTGTACTCTTAAATGTCACTATATCCAGAGATACCAGTATATTCCATCTTCATGGGATGCTTAGTTCTAAGTTGATGGTGCCTGTACTTTCTTAACCTATACTTTGCCCACTGGAAGACTATTTTTACCCCTTGACTTTCTTGTTAATTTTTACATGAGAAATGTATTGACTTTTCTATTATAATGTAAATGCAAAATCAGATTGTAAGAGTAGTTTGAAAAGGGTGAAGATATTTTAGTTCACTAATGCAGAGGCTGCATCAGGAATTTGCTTAGGTAAAGACATTTGTTATTATTTTGATTTTATAAATGCTCATTTTTTGGTAGGCATTTTCCAATTTTAGAGGAAATTTATGTTCCAAGGACTTTAGAATGGAAAACATAGGAGAGAAGAGGAGGGATTTAATTTGAAAACTGTTTCAGGGCCTGAGAATTATTTTTTTTTATTTTATGCAGATACTATTTTTAAATGATGCTATTGTTCCTAGAAATGCCATCTAGAAGAAGGAGTTCTATCTGTTTTGAAGGGAGGGGAAAAAAATCCTTAAATCTTCAATATGATGAATATTACAAAAGGTAGGAAGATAATGCATATTAAAATAAATAGCAATTTTAGTTAAAAGTATCCTATGACTTACATTATTTGATTCTAAATTCAGAATTTCCACAGCATGTTTACTGTGTCCATTCTGTAATGCAAATACAGCATGGCCATCTATTTGCCAAAAAGGAAAAAAAAAAAGAAGCCTAAATATAGATTATATGATATTACATGATAACATTCATCACATGAACAGCATATAGGAACTCTCAGAATTCTGGAAATAAAAGAGATTTAAAATGGGCATGAAAGACTTTCCTTGACATTTAGATAGTTGGCATCCTTCCTATTAAATAAAGGGTAGAATTCAAAAGTTAAGCAAATTCCATGCCAGTGGTAACTGGGGACTACTGCTCCCTTAAATGATTAGTATAAACTGTGCTGTTTGATGTTCTGTATTGAAATACAGTAATTATGCTAAGCTCTTACTTTTGCTTGTGGATCAACTTTAAAACTGTTGATGCTGCGTAAATAATAGCAACTCTGGGCAAATACACCTTTTGAAGCCCTGTAAACCACGTGCATTTCTAATGTAATCTTGGAAATAGCAGTGCCATTCTATGGAAATCACAAAATTCTACAAATGCCACAACAGGCATCTGGTTCTTGTAAACCCATACCACTATTAAAATACACAGCTCTTTATAAGAGAATACAGTTATTCAATGGTGTGACAGCTGCATAAATATGAAAGCTGCTGAAGTGGTGAATCATAATGGAGGGTTTGCAAAACCTGCCATGTTCTGTGGGTGCACAAATACCATTCGATAGTAAAGGGACTCTGGCTTCTAAATCTGTTTGGTTATTCTGAAAACCTCCTTGCAAGGTTGAAACTGACACTGCAAAGAGATACACAAAGTGCACTTAATCCTTGCAAGAGGTAGCTTGAAGTAGGCAGGCTTGTGCTGAAGTGCTTTCTTTGATGCAAAGTTGAGTTCAACACTTGTGGCCTGTCACCACGAGCTGTGTGACACCGCGTGCTGGGGCCACGTGCTCTGGGACTGCCACTCCTCTTGCCAACAGCTCTCATTGGCACCTTCACAGGTAGATTTCCAAAATCTATGGAAACTTGTTCCTTGTTATCCTTTAACATGGTGGGGAACTTGCAATTTTCCTTGTTCTGCTTTTAATTTACTGATGTTATGACATCTGAAACTGCAGCTTTTTGGTGTGAATGGGCCTGAGGCTGACAAAAGCATGAACCAAATGCAGCAAGGATTAGAAAATGGGTGAACAAGCAAACAAATTGGAGAACTGCCTGCTCACTTGGTCTAGTGAACAAATATTACTGCAACTTAAATACTGAACAAATTGGACTGCTCCCTACTCCTTCAAAACTTGCAGAAATTGCACATCAGGTGAGCTGGAGATATATACAAGCAGTGGTCAGTGGGGTTCCCTACGCCCTCAGCTTAGAATAAAACTCAAATTCATGGTAGCAATAATGTCAATTGGAAGTAAACTTATTAAAGCAAATTATAAAAATAATAGGAAATCTACCATGAATCAAAACATAACAACTTATATTTCAATTAGTGAAATTTGGTAGATTCTATGTATTTATGTATTCTGCATTTTTAATGTGATTCTATGTTTTTTCATGAAGAACTATATATGCAAAGAGACTATTTAAAAAAGACAGGGTAAAAACTATTTATATTCTAGGTTGTTTTAAGGATACAGTACTGTAGGTCTACTGTTGATCTCAAGTTTACTAAATTCACATCTATGGTATAACTTAGAGAAAGCAGAAGGGAAATTCTTTTAATTTAAAATTGCACACCAAAAAAAAATCCAAGTAAAATTTTGAACCGCTTTGATAAGCAAGGCCTGTGGATGTTTTGACTGCTGCTCAATTAAAAAAAAACCAAACTAAATATAATAGGTTTTTGAAAATTAAATAAATAATACAGTACTCCTCTGACATTTTTTCAGATGAACAATTTTTCAGGAAGATTACAAGGCTGAGTAGTCAGTTTTTGAGAGGTGGAGTATAGTTTAGTTGGTGGGCCTGCTGTGATTGGAATTGATTAATGGGTGTTGTGATAAGCATAGAAACAGATCAGTGGCAGCTTATCCTGCTTTCAGCTGTCACAGCTGTGCCTCTTCACTCTTCTTCTGGCCCTATCACACTCCCTGGCAGCCTTTAAAGTACCTCCTTCCCAGTGGAATTTCTGCAAATCGTCTACTCAAATGCCAAGATACCCTAGAAGCAGCTGTGTCTGAGAAAATTTGTTCAGGCTCACATATTTGTTGTGATGAAGAATATTACGTTAGAGAATCCTGTCCTCCTGCAGGAGGAAGCATGCTGTGCCATACCCTGAAGAGAGAGTTAAATGATGATTCTGATGTGCAGGTGGGCTCCTTAGTCAAGAACTTTCAATGATGGCTGGAACAGGAACACAGTTTGCAAACCTGCTGGCTAAGAGATATCACTGCTGCTGCTTGACAGTTGCAATAAATAACCCCTGAATGTTAATTTTGTTACTAATGGCTTGAGAGAAGCAATGCTGTTACATGTTTAAAATCCTGGTAGCTGTCTTTTTTGTTGTAATGTTCAAAAGATTTTCAAATGCAGATTTTAGAAGTTCTGAATAGTGCTTTGAAAATATTTCCCTAGTTTCCTTAATGAGAACTGTGATCTCCAGTGTGATCCTTGATGCAGGTAGTTTGATAGGAATCATGCAGTTTTAACAGAAAATTATAGGTCTGTGGATTTTATACAAAATAAAGATGGGACCCTGAGGTCCCTTCTAAAGTGGCATTCAATGAGCCAAACCTTTTATGTAACTTCATGGATTTGAGGAGGAAAGGCCAGGAATTATGTGCTTTTTGGGATGTGAGACCTAATGTTCTATAGGAATTCTCTGATTACTTACAAAAATATTTTGTTGATTTTATTGGATAGAGAATAAGCCTAGAGCATTGAAATAACTGTACTACTCTTTCTGGACATTTTCTAGATTATAATACTTAGGTGGCAAATAGTCTTTTTATGAAAGCTCTGGGTGCTGTAAATAATTTTTGGCTTCTCTGTATGCTTTAAAACCCTGAGGCAGCTATTCCAGCATTATCAATAAATATTAAAAAATGTTTTTATCCAACTCAGGCAAATTAAATCTGAATTGAAAAGCAAATGATGCACACAGAAGGTCTCATCTCTGGCTAAATCTGCGAGATGTTTAACTGATCCACCAATGTAGTGTACAGTTTATCCACTGTGGCAGTCTGTGAACAGGAATAAGTTTAGACTATTTGGGAAAATAAATACTCTCAACTAAGAAAGATTATTTGTTAAGTTTCTATTATAAGTGCATGTACAGTTCCTGTGTTGTATCTACAGTCAACTAAGTCACATTAGTGGGAAACTACTTCTCAATGAGACTAAAAAAAAAAAAAAATCTTGTTTCAATTTTTAATTATATTTTACAGAGGAATATATCTAAGGCTGTTTTGTAAAATCATGTTATTTATTTATTCTACGATTATCTCGTATGTCAGCTGTATTTTGTAATGTGTTCTGGCATACAAAAGCAAACAAAGTCATTTTACATTAATGACTTGTCTGAGACTGCTTGCCTATAATTCTATGCTCCTTTGCTATAGAAAAAAACACGACCCTGAATCTTAAACAGCTTTTGAATAAAGGCACCTACAATTATGATATGATAAAAAAGTCCATAGGTTTATGACTTAGGGCTTTTGGTTTTCTTCATTTTGTGGGTTTTGCTGCAATTTAGATTTGCATGTTCTGCAATAAAAAAAAAAAAAAAATTAATTCAGTACAACTTAAAAATTCTCTGTTTCTTTACTATCTAGTGCTGCCAAAATTGAATATTTTAAATGAGAACTGATTAAAAGGAAAGAAAAAATTTGATTACATGTTGTTCACATGTAGTGTAATTGTTAAGTTTTCCACATCTTGATCTGCTACAGGAGACTTGTTCTTTGGGAATTCAGCCTGCACTTTTGTCCTTCCTGTGATTTCTTATTTCAAGCTTGATAGAGAAAGCATCCACTGTTGTATCATTTCCTTAGTGCTAACAGCTTTTATTCTCTTCAACAAGTGTTTACAGAAAAGTGTTGATGCTTATTAATCTGTTTCTTGTCTTACAAATGTGCTTATGCATGATTTGTGGTAAAATTGGCATTTCTGACAGCTCTCAGTGTAATCTGCATAGCACAACAAGATTGTTACATTGAACAGATGTGGCTTGGAGTTGTTATTCTTCGTAATTACCATCATTAAGTGAAAGCATGTGTCAATCAACTTTGTACTTTAAACACAGCACTCATTTGTGAGACACATGCATCTGCATTTCAGATACAGATCTAAATTACTTGGGTTTGAAATTTATTTCTGTTGTTTCTATTAAATACAATACTCCATGAAACACACAATGCCCAAAGATGTCAAAGCAACAGATCATCAAGTTAAGAATGGCTTTACTGGGAGTTCGTGTAGATATAATTTTCCTTTTGGAGGGGGAAGAGAGGAGGGTGATGATAATAGATTCGTCTTCCTTTTCTTGTGTAAAGAAAAGGCATTTAAGTTTAATTTTATAAATTTCCAAAGTCATTCTCCTATTTTGCTGTTTATGACTTTCTTATTTGAGGGAATTTTTTCTTATTTGTTTAGTTTGATTATTTGGGGGCAAAAATGAATCTGCATCAGTAAAATGACATAATGCCTTTTAAGGATTAATGTTTGGGTCATTAATGTCTCCAGGATACCTTGTAGGGTCACAAATGTTCATACTGGTAACAAACAGGATTAGATCAGGAAATTATATTTTGAGTAGAGTTGAAAACAAAGGGGTCTTAGCTTGATTGCCCAACAAATGACAATAGAATCTGATTGAAGCACACAAAAGCAAGGACATTTGGAGATGACATTCACTTTCTCCTTGTTTCCTTTTATGTGGACTTCAGTTCTTTGTGTCAGGACAGTAGACATGATGGCACCCATGTACTGCGGGTTTGTGGGTTTTTCACCCTCTCCTGTGACACTTCTTCAGTGCCAAATAAGATGGACTTGTGTATGAGCCACAAAGTGACACTCATCATGTTGAGGTGGAATTGCCTTCAATTTTTGAGGGTATTTTAGCCTCTACCTTTACAATTAAAGCATTTGTTTCGTGATTTTTTTTAATCCTCCCAAATTAATGAAAGAGAAAAAAACAATTACATTTTTATAATTTGATTTTCTTTTAGGTCTTTGCCTGCTGCATTAAAGATGATTCTGTTACCATGGATGTGGTGTATGACTTGTATCTACTTTCTGACAAAAAAGCCATTGTATAACTATTCTTTGGAATGTTTAATGAAAATATATTGTTTAGATCCTGCCAGAGGCACATAAGATTTCATACGAATGCTGATTATTTTTTAGACCCTAATCATCTTATCCTTATTGAATCTTCTAGAAGTACTGAAATAGACATTTAAAATAATCTATTTGAAAATTAGAAGCCAGATTAGCTACAGCCAAAGAATGAATAATAAAGAACTAGGAAATAACTCTTCATTTCATTGGATTTTGAAGAAAAAAATTTATTTGCAGTCCAAATCTAGTGCGAACCAGAAAAAACATGGAAATGACATGGGGAACACAGCAGTACAGTCTGACAGATAGTGCAATCAAGTGTCTGTTCTAATCTCAGCCCTTTCAGTTAAAGAAGAAACTTTCTGACAATCACTTGCAAGTTATCTGGTAGCTGTGTAAAACCAGTCACTGGGAGGCAAGAAAACCAGGGCCATGCATTGATTAGTACTTAAATAGTCCCAGCCAATTTTGCACATTTGGTAATTTTCTTTGCCATTAATTTCTCCACTTGTTGATGGGGATGATATGTGGCTTCTTGGAGTTTATCACCATGCTGGTGAAGCAGTTTAGCAGTGTTGGAAGTCCCACAAAATTGCAGTCTGGGGGCAGAGGAAACCCTGTCTGCCTCTGGGCCTTTGGATAATTGTTCATTATACTTGCAGATATGCAGCTGCCCTGTGTGGGAGTGACTGGACTTCTGTAGGTGCACAGTTTGTGATGATTGGGAGTGGGGCTGGGCCCAGCCTCATCCCCAGTGGGCACAGCTGTGAGCAGCAGGTGAGCAGCACTGACAGCAATGAGCCATGGAGTGCCCAGGGGCACTGACCAGCCACCAAAGGGAGCAGAGGGCACACAGGGGCACTGCATGAACATGAGGGGGATGAAAGGCTGAGCTAGAGAACAAGAGGGGCAGAGCTTGCAGCCTTCTGAAGTGATGTGATGTTACTCTGTATGGGCTACAGAGTAGCCCATAGGGCTTCCCATGAAGCCCTCTAATGATGTGTGGTGTTACTCTGTATGGGGTGAAGCCTTCTGCCATGGTATGGTGACACTCTGTGTATGGTGGCCGTCTCAACTGTGACATGTGCTGTGGCATATGGTGTGATAGACTTCTATTGGAGCAAAGTGCTGGGAAGAAGATTCCCTCATACACGTTAGATGTAATATAATTTTGTTCAAAATAAGGAATTGAACTGTTGAACAGGCTGGAATTGAATGTGCCAGAAACTGGCATATGTAGACCCAGCTATAAGCAAGATGTGAGATGCCAAGGCAGCTTGCAATGGTGGTGTGCTAATCAACCCTACCACCCCTTGTTCATGAGGAAGGTTGTAGAAGCTAGATTGCCCTGATTTTATTGGCCCCTACCCAGATCTCCTCAGTTAGTGAAATTGAGGGTAGATATTCTGGTATTTCTTGCATGACAGCATTGTCTTTCAGCTTTTTCAAGTATAAGATATGAATAATGAAAACTTCCCATTTTCCTTAGTGCAGAGAATTGTACATGAAGTACCATATAAATGCCAGTTATCTGTTATTACATTTTCACATATCTTGATAAAAGAAAATTTGATTTCAAGGAGCAGGGGTTCATTTTTGATGCTTTTTGCCTATTCAGTGGTTTTCTTGGTCTTAGAAGTCTTAGAGGACTATGAGGACTTAGAAGTCCTCATAGCCCATCATTGTTGAAGATAGTGTTATGTCTGCTTTTATGTTTTGTTGTATGCTTTATTTTAAATGTTTTAGAGCATCTGTGTAATATTCTGTAAAGACATGTAGGACTGGTGCAAAACACAGTATGCAACAGACCTAGTCTGCTTCTGTGGTGAAATCCCAGCATCTCTAGATTTCCTGCAGGCACACCTATTCTTTCTTGTATATTGTTATTTTAATGGTAGAACTTACCAGGAAACTTGGCATGTTTACTGTCAGATACCAGCTTTATTTTAGTTATTCTATTCTATATTATGCTTTCAGTTACTTAAAATGTAAGGAAATATTACATGGAGGTAATGAAAATAATTAACTTTGAAAAGTGATACCAACTTTTTTACATATTCTATTTTAGTTTTACATATTCTATTTTATTTGGCAGTTTACTTGGATTTCAAAGATTAGTGTGTTTTTTACTGTAATTACTCTGCTTTAGAATACGATGTTTTATTTCTTGATGTTAGAATCCTTCTATTTATTTATATGTATGAAATGGACAATTGTTTAAACACAGTCTTTGCTCACAAAGATAATATTTTCATGACATGAGGGCAGAGATAAGAAAAGAGAATGATCTGAATTGCACACTACATGCAAGTAGAGCAGATATTTTATTCAGTCCAAGCATTAACACTTATATTTTTTTAAAATCTGTTTTATTTTAGGGAAGTTGTACTATTGTTCTGCTAGAAGAAGCTTGTAGCTTCTTGAAGTGGGTGAAATAAAATATTTAAGTATATATGAAAAGAGAGGTAAATTCCTGGTCTTCTGACCACTGAGTTCCTCTGAAGTAGAAGCTACATTATGAAAAAATAAGCATCCTCTTGAGATGTTCTTAAAAAATAAGCTGAAGGCATATTTTTAAAAAGTTTTGCTTTGGGTTCACAAGAAACCACGTGCTATTAGGCTATGTTTAGCAAAAATTTCTATATCCTTATGTCAACCCTTAGTGCCTGTAATTTGGAAAAACAGCAATTTTTGGAGAATTTAGAACTCAGAAGAAGTTTTAAATTTTATGTTCTAATCCTTCCTTTCTCCCTTGCCCTCATGATATTATTTAAATGGAGAAAGGCAGCTGAAAACATCACTGGTTTTGTTTTCAATTAAATATCATAGTAATTTATTATACTCTAACTAGAAGCAATGAATAAACTCAAAGGTCTTTCCGAGAGTAAAGGATTCTATGGTTCCATGAAGAAAATCCAGCTTTTGTCAGGGATTTCTTATTTTATTGTCTTGGAAATGACCTAGGTTATTTTCTTTGGAAATGGCAGCAAAAGAGAATGTAAATATATATCAATTTAACTTGTTTTCAATATGGAAAATTAAGAGGTTGAAAGAGTAGCTTAAGTTATTCTTATCCTCTGAAGATATCTAAGCTTGGAAGTTGAGAAAGACATAGAGAAAAAAATATTGTTTGCAAAGATATTTCACTGTTCCATATGTGCTCAGAGATAGGCTTTTGTAGATATTCAGTGGTATTCATTTCTGTTATGGATGTTTTATTTATTTTACTTTTTAATGTAGAACCATAAATAAATTTAGCAGTAACTATTTAGGGATGTTGTATGTCCCTAAAATGGGATGTGTTTGAAATCTGGAACAGGCATGTGTTGTGTTGAGAACAGTAAATTTCTTGTAAAAGTCCACCTATTAGGGCATTTTCTCCTCTTGAGGTGCATATATAATTTTCATGAATGTTAATGAGGTTTATAGAACTGCAAAGGAAAACGTGCACCACCCTATATGTTGTATATATGATATTAACATCCCATAGGGCTTTTGTATTCTCCTTCATGTGCTATGGCACCCAGAGATGCACAAAAGACCAGTTTAAGTCTGACATTTTGTTTGTTGTATTTGGCAAAATTGCCTTTGACTGTAATTAGCTCCTGAAAAACCTGTTCCTGTCCCATTTTGGCAGCGGTCTGGATATTTATTGATACATGTACATGTGAACAAATTTAGTTGCCTAAATATGAATTGACAGCTGAAAGAAAGCTTTGGCTTTCCCGATGGTTTGTGCTGGGTTAAATTGGGGTTAGGTTATTTTAACTGTTGAAATTTCACTTTTTGTATTCCCATGACTTTAGCCTTGTTTTGCTTGAATACTAAAATTATCTTCAGAATATTAATCCAGTGCCTTTGATCCTTTATTCAGTAGCCACAACTCAAACAGTTCTGCTTGAATTTAAGATCTATTCCAAAATGTGGAGCATTTTACCTGTGGATAATGAGATCTGACAGTACCTGAGCTGCAGGAGGAGATGAAATCACTATCTATAGAAAATAATATTTTTTCTACATATTCAGGTTAAATGTGTGCACATCCTGGTAGCTGAAACATCTGTTTCTAGCTTGTTGTTCCTCATGGCTGCTTCTCAATTGGATTTCCTCAAGCAGGTCCAAAGCTTGTCACCTTAGCCAGGGTCTGTTAACTATCACCACTGGCCCCACATTAAGTAGGAGGTTCAGGGCTAAGCTAATAACTCTCCTGCCTTTCTGACTGATCACAGTGATTCTCCCTGTGGCTACTTATCATGCTGTGCTCCTATGGGAGGGTTATCTTCTTTGTCTCTTCTTCAGCTGGGAATTATTTTTGTTTCCTTCATTCCTAAGTTTTCTGGTGCTAATTCTGAAAACCTTGTCACTTTCTGAAGCAGCTGTTTGATTTCCACCCATTATTTCTTCCTTAGCAGTTTCGTGCTCTCTCACATACGTCAATTTTGCTTTCCTTTTCTCTGGCTGTGAACGAAGCTGCTAATTTTCAAAGCAGAAGTTGTAACTAGACACAAGGCAGAATGATGCAGTAGAAACAGGAACCTAATGCTAGTTTGTGTGAACCTTGAATCAGTTTCCATGTTGCCACAGGTGAAGTGATTTTTGTGATTTTTTCCTGTAGTGTAACCATGCTGCTTAACATTTTACTGTATCCTGTGTAGCTTATTAGGGTGTACCTACCATGAGCTTTCTAAGAGAGCTCAGGAGAGCTGAGTGAGAGAGAAAAATCCACGAAACTGCTGATTTATGGTCTTTGGCTGTCTCAGCGCCTGACGTAAAGTGCTCCCGAAGCCTCTGAAATTGTTTCAGTTGGCTTTAAGGGGCATTGAGTTAGGCCCAGAATGAATATTAGGGTATTCAGTGGAGGCTTTTTGCTTGTTGATAATTTTAGAAAAGATGGTGGTAGTGCAGGCAAATCCATGTGTCTTCCCTGGAAATCCTTCTGTGGAATTATAGAGGTTTTTGGTCCTATGATTGGGGGGAAAAAAAAGAAAAAAAGCCAAAAAGAAAGAAACTTTAATCAGATTTGAAAAGTGTATCAGGCTTGATTTAATGTGCCAACGCTTTGAGAACATATACAGTTTAAACTAAGGTTATTTAATTCTCACATTGGGGTCTGGTGTGCTGGTTTGGATTTTAAATTCTCCCTGTCTTGGGTATGATGCTTTATGTCACCTGTATTAACTGTTCACTTGATAAATGGAAAAGACACTGGTGTAAAGTGTTTGACAGAATTTGTGTTTCAGGGAAAACTAAAATTTTGTAGGGAAAAAATTTGGCAAAGAAAAACAATATTGTTATCTCTCTGTATTTAGGTCTGGAAAAAAGCTTCCTGGATCATAATACTGTGGAGAAGTGAAATATTTTGTTTTACTGAGTGAAACTAGTCTGCCATCCAGTTCAGCTTGGGTTTTTGTCTGCATCTGGAGAGATCAGCCCTGTGTCTTGTGAATGGTAACTTTTCAAATTGAAAACAAGGGCAAACGTTGCATAACTCTCACACATTTGTGTTTCTCACATTTTATTTTGCTATACTATGGTTAGCTTGGGATTAGTCAGATCAGTCAAAAACTTGGTATAAGCAGGGGCATGAAATTTAGGTCCTCAATGAACAGCTACTTTTTTATCCTAACAGGGTCTGCTTGCTTTCACTTTTTCATGCCAATAATTGTGAAGGCTGCACTGAGTTATTAGGAACTCTTGAAATTTTTTAATGATTTAAATTAAGATTTCTCCAAATCTATTAAGCAGCAACTGTATTTTCAGTCCATGATGTAGTACTGCAAACTCTTAGATCTCTTTTAAAGGTAGTGAAATGAAGGAAAATTGGCAATGGCAGAAGAAGGGAAATGGAATCAGAACTGTGATGCAGCCTAAATAGGAGTGATCCCCAAATTGTTCATGAGATAAGTCTTCCAAGGTTGCATAGCATATGTCAGAAATAGCTGTAAGTGAACACAAGAAAACAGCAATGACAACGTTGGAGACTGAAATGTGATGAAAATAATTGCAAAATTAATAAGGAGAGATGACTGAGAGAAGATTACAGGAAGAGGTAGGGATGTCTGGAAACATGACAAAATAGATAAATCAGAAAGCAATTGAGCACCCAAACCTCTGTGTGATTGTGCACTCTAGACAGACGTGGCAGAGAGCAGGACAAGAGAATAAAGATTGCTGTCATAGAAGTTCTCTTGCCAATTAAGAAACTCTTTTTGAATTTCTTCCTTTTATTTCTTGTTCACCTATGGGTAGTAATTTCATTGTTTCTTACTGTCCTTTAGTCACAGTGTCCTTCTGAACCTCATATTTTCTGACCCATCCTCCTTTTTCCATTTTTAATTTATTGTTCTATTTTTCCTAAAATATCTGAAGCTCTCTTCTTTAAACACCGTAGGGGTCAGAAGTGGTATGGAAATGCTGTGTTGAAAGGGCTACTAGAAGAAAATTCCTGCCAGAATTTTTTCAGTTTTTGTTCATTAATGTTTAAATATTTAGAGTGTTATGTAAATATAAAACATCACTAGCCAAGCTCTGACTATAACTTACCCTAAGTCTCATTCCTAGCTGATTAAATTAGGACAGTGATCTACGTGGTCAGCTCAGCTGAGCAGTGCCAGACAGGAGATTTATTATTTCAATCACTAAAACTTGCTGAGGAGTTTAGTGAACCTCCCACCCAACGTAATGGCCATGTTTTGGTTTAAGTTGCATGTGGTTTATTCTCTACAGAAAGTCTAAATTAGGCCACTTGAACAAAATTATGAAACGGAGACGCCTGTATTGTTTGCATTTTGTTTAATCTGCAATATCAAAATAAATTTAATAGGAATAGATAGGGCATTACAAATACTAATGAAAAGTAAACAAAAATAATATTTGTCTTTCTGTGATAGTAGTCTGTATGATCACTTAAGCACAGAGAATACTAAAAAATATTGCTCAGAATAAAATACTGCTTTCTAAAACATATTTTAATTAATTCTGCAAATATCAAAAATATGACTCTGACCATGTAGAGGAAAGCAAAGAAGGGAATAAAGAGAGGGGAAAGACGACAGAAAAGTTATTAATAGATCTGTAATGATCGGAAGTTTATTCTAGGGTTGAGGTAAAACTTAATGGTTCATAAATAGCAAATTCATTATGTTTTTAATACTCAGGTTATATTAACACTATATAACATCTTTATGGTACCATTAGTACCACTTAATCCTAAACTAAGTTTGGAAATAAACATTTCCAAATCCTTTTTTTTCATGGAACAATTGGCCAAATAAATTATTTTTACAATAAATATTACCTGATTAGTGCATGGCTCCTTCAATCATAAACAGACTTATAAATGTTTTATGCCAACCCTTGCACAGAATTCTTAAATGTTAACAAATAAATTTATTTTAAAGGCCGTATCAAGGTGAAAACACCAGGGCCTTAGGCAGCAGGACAATACATCACAGAGCCATTTCTCATTCAGTTACAGTAATGGCAAAGGATATGTTAAGACATAAAATGTGATATGGTTTGTTAAATATTCATTTATAATTTGCATTCATTATTAAATCATGTGTTAGAACTAATCTTTAATCTCAAAAACACATAATGTGTCATGAAGTCTATTTGAAAGCACAACAATAAATATTTTATGCTTTTTTATGTTGCTTTTTAAAGGTTGACTAGAATACACCAAAATGCTTGTCATTAATGTAATTTAATTATTCCAAGGAGATTTGGTCTACACTGACATTGATTTCAATAATTTATTTCAACCTTTAGGTCAATATAAAATAAATACCTGTTTGGGAGATGGGCTGTTCTATGATTAATGACAGTTGAGCTCCCCCAGCCCTCCATGCAGCCCTGGAGTTCATTGTCTGCAGCCTTGCGGTGCAATGCAGTAGCTCCAAGAGGTAGAGGTTGATTTTCCCGAGGTCCCAAGCAGTTTGCTTGGTGATTACAGTGCAGCTGCTTCACTGCTTGTGACTGCTGGAAATCTCCTTTATATGACACAATAGCTTAAACATTTGTACTGCTGGGAACTGCATTGCCTACAACGTCCTTTTTCTGAATATCCATGGAACTGCTATTCCATTTCCAGTTCACACCCTGCCTCTATGAGAGGGGCGAGGGTGACGGAGAAGTGATTTGTATTATAGGAGACTAGGAGCTACTCAACGAACCATGTAAAAACAGTTCATTAAAATGTTGATGTGCTTGGCTGGTTAATGCAAAGAGTGCTTTATTGCTGTCTTTTAAAACCTCAGTAACTTCAGGTTGGAGTCAGATCAATGCATCCATAGTAATTCAGACAAATACCCAGTTTAGATTAAGAACCACCAAAAAATTGGCAAGAAACAATCTTACTTCCAAACTAAAACACACTTGAGTATTTGTCTTGTACAACTGCAGAACATCCATATTTAGTAAAAGATTTTTGGACAGAGCTACCATGTGTCAAGATTCCTTAGGATCTTTGCAACCCTTACATGTCTATTAGGTGGGATCTGAGGTGTTTGGGCATTTGCTAATACTGCAGCACTTGAGCCAAGGCTCTGGGAATACTTGGGATGTTCTTAAGGTATGTACTTTGTCCTGTGCGTGCCCTTTACATCACACCTTATATATCGCTCTGGAAGAATTCTGGTTATCCTATTTTTGGAGACTACTGCAAAGAAAAAAAAAGTTAAGCCTCTAAATTATACTTCTCATTTAAATGTTGACTTGACATATGAGTAAGTGCTTATTTGAAAATAACTACATCAGTGAAATGGCCTTGTTTTTAGTTTGTTCTGAACAAAGTGTGATTGCTCTAATTAGATGCTAGGGTATTAACATTAGCAAACGTAATCCACAGTAAAATGAAGTTTCCTGGCTCCTGTCAGAGGCAGTGGCAGAGAAAACTAAAGTTGTTCACACCAGCTTAGCAGGCAATGAGCAAAGACTCTGCAAGGAGAATGTGCCATCCTGGAGATTGTTCAAAAGCAAAGGAGCTGGTCTGCAGAGGAACCCACAGGAGAGCGGGCGGAGCTGTCTCAGAAGCAGTGCTGGGCTGCCCAAGAACTTACAATGAATTGGGTGGTGATTAATAAAGTAATGAAGCAAACTTCCCTCCCTGAAAAGCAATGCCTCCGTTGAACAGTAGGGAATCTTCTCTTATTACTCACATTCTTCTGAAAACTGCTAAGAGAGGAAAGGAATCTCTTTAAAAGATGCATAGTCAGAGCAAACCCCTGACTCCTAATCAGCCACATCCTCTCTCTATCTTTCTAGAGAATATGGACCATCAATTTCCCCATAAGATGAAGGGGAGGCAAAGCAATAGTTTAGCATTCTATGCATTATCTCTCTTTTTATGATTACAAATAGAGCACTTATGTTCACTGACCCATATCTCATACCAGACATCAGTAGCCAGGTCCAGATTTAGGTTATTGTTCCAGCATGGGATTAGGCCATGTGATCAGAATCAAATTTATCTAATATGATCACTTGATTGTGACATTTCTTCCTGGGGCTGTATGTATGCACAGCTGAAACTTGAAGACATAAAGCAAATGCTCTTAAGGCCCAAAAGAACAGTTGTCAGTGCTTTCACAAAGAGCTTCAGAAAGGTTGAGGAGACACTCTCTATTGGGTTAATTAAGCTGTCCTTTTGCTTGCAAGTTTAAAAGGGAGAAGTGAGTTTGTTCCCCATGTGGCTTTCCCAAACTCTTTCAGCTGTAGCTCTAAGCTTAAATGACCCTCAGTCCTGCAGCATATCAACTTGATGTATATAATTGATTGCTAAACATTTTTTGCAGCTTGTTAAACGGTAAGGCTAAAAAAAAAGTAATATGTGAATGTTGATTAAAGTGCTTTTGTAGAGAGGGGTCAGAGATATTAGAAAGTTTAAAAGAAAGTGTGAGCTCTGCTATGGTATGGTACTTCTAACCTGTATGCTTTATTTCGCATAATTGATCCCACATGTTTACTCTAAGGACATTTTTGTCAGGTTTCAAACTGCAAATATTAGAATGCATTTAGAGTAGGGTGTGCTTTGGTAACGACACTATGCAGAATGCTCAGCAATGTAGATTGCTGGTATTATAATGGCAATGGTTATAAAAGGAATAATTACAGTAGCTTGTAATTGTGTGGTGAGGTAAGAGGAAAAAATATCAAGGTGTAAAAACCTCAGAGTAACAGTAAATCTGAAATGGATGAAGGCAGACATTCAAATTATAGTTCTCAGCAATTTTGTTTTCATTATAATTTGTGGGAGTTTTTTTAAATAACTGACATAAGACACAATGTGTTTTTCAGGGGTTTGTGATAGCTGGGCAAAAAAATAGAATCTGTCACAAAATCTTTGTAGCTTCTCTTATTGAGAAAGGTATGATGCTGTTACACAGACAGACTGGAAAACATTCTGGCCGTACATCCAGGAGGTTTTTGCAATGACTGGGTATCTGCAAAAGAACAAATGGTTTATAAATTTGTTAAAAGGCAATGAATAAATAACCAGTCCTTGTCTGGGAAACAATGCCTCAAAAGTTTAAAAAGCACAACTTTTTTAATAACAATATGATTTTCTATTTTTTTTTTCTTTGAATTATTAGCACTGTTAAAGAAAAGGCGGAACTTGCTAGAGTTACCCAGCCAAGTTAATTATCAGTGGAATTCATAGGATTAGAAGAAAATTCTGGTTATTACTATTTCTCTCTAGCTATCCCAGTTAATGCTAGTCACAAAAACCCATTCACTATGAGCTGTACACAGACACATCTAACAGTGAATATAAACTCAGAGTTTTGTGTGTATATTGTTGAGTAACTAGTGCTTAAAAGCAAATTCTAGTTTGCACCAATCCAAGCAGGATTTGAAACATTCATTTATGGGTGCAAATTTCAGTGTTTGTTGGACAGAATTTCTTAACTGTCCCCTTCCTTTCCATAGCTTGATTTGTCTGTTTTTCCTAAATAGACTAAATGTAGAAGCTTTATTATATTGAATACTTTAAAAGTAGATTGAAACATAATTTATTCTCTGGAATGTGGTAGTTCAACAGTTATTTTTCAAAAAGTTCTATATTTGTATCTATACTATTGGAAATTGGAGAGAATATTTGTCTGGATGGTGAAGAGTAGCAGGAGATTGATATTATTAAGTTATAACATTATTTTAATTGGTAATAAATTACATGTATCTTATAAGAGCGAGACCCAATTGAAGTGATTTATTTTAAAAATTGCTCAAGAAATTATATTTCACTTCTGAGATTTTAGATTAATTTATTTTAGATTAATTTATTTTTCACGTAATCTAAAACTATAAATGTTAGTAAGATGACCCTAATGTTATTTCAGTTCCCCCATTTACCCATAAGTAGGAACTACATTCTCAGTGTTCTCAAGTTTTATTTTGATACACTTAAAGATAACACAAAATGGGTTTAATTGAAACAAACATCAGTCTTTATTAGGGTGCTACTTCTAAAAGGTTTTGAGTCTGTCACAACTTTTTAGCTGCATAGGACAGTATGAATCAGCTAAAATGAACTTAAAACCAGACAAAAGCTGTTCACAATAAATCCTATTGTAGAGGTAAAATGATTGGGGAAGTGACAAGAGGAAACGAGAGAGGAATAGCTCTCTTAACATGGTCTGGTTTTTTTTTTTTTTTT
>VZRH01003746.1:159415-172464 GCA_013397555.1 Urocynchramus pylzowi | reverse complement strand
TTTTTTTTTTTAATTTTGCAGAAGATTATCAGTAAGACTTTTTTTGTCTTTTGTATTTTGCACAGTATCTTGTTTATATATAATTATCTCTGTGCCTGACATTAGATTGAAAGCTTTGTAACTCAGACAATATATTTCTGGAATAAGTTTCATTTAAGACAGCAGAACAACAGTGAAGTTAGAAACATGTTTGTGTCTTTTTTTTTTTTCATGACTAGCCCATGTCTATTCTCTATGAAATTGATGTCAAAAAAGTATTATATATTTTCAGTGGGAAATAGAAGGCTGCCCTCTACTATCCTTGTCAGGACGTCGTATCCCTTTAATCATACTTTTCATTTCAGTACATTGAAATTTCCGTTACCAAGGACAACATCATAAATAAAAGTGTTTGTGAAATTTTTACCTGCAGCTTCCTAACTTTGTGCATTAAGCATGAGACTAGCAGAGAGGTGGTCAAATGTGAAAATTTATAATCATTTATTACGTACGGCTGAAGCGAGAAGGGAATAAAAGCGTGAAGGCATACATCTATAAACTGGAGCAGAAAAGCTTAAATGAAAAGTAAAGTGAATTTCTGTGTCTTGTCATAAAGTAATGAGAAGCTAGAGCTTTATTCATAGCGACCCAAGATGCATTTACTCTCAATCTAGCTTTAGCAGTAAATGCTTCCCTGATGTATTGCTTCGGACTTACAAAGAAATATTTGTGCTCTACATAATAGTATAGTTAGGAGAATTACTGCATGGCTGAGGAGATTCTATAAAGGTTTATAGCTGGTGCTGTTACTGTAATTTAATCACAATGTAGCTAATGTAGTACTTTAATATCACACGTTACTTTTTTATTTACCATTTATTAGTAGCTGACAGTCAATCATCACCACATCATAAACAAATCACGCAGGATTCTGGAGGAACCCTGAAGTTCCAGAACAGATGCACTGTAGCTCTTACATGTGCTCCACAACAAACTAGACATCAAATTATTTTTTTAATGGAGTAATCATGTAAGTCAGGGTTCTTGTTTTCATTCAGTTCATCAGCCAAAGTAAATGTTTTTTTGCTGTGAATACAAATAGTGTTGCACATTGTGCATACATATTTGAGTTAGCAGTCCTCTACAAGGAATACAGGAGAATGTCTTCAAAATCATGAAGATTTGGGTAAAAGGTACCGTATACATACTGATGAATGCATTTATACAGACTAAGAATTGTGCTCTCTTGCTTTCAGCCACCTTCTTCTTAGGTTTGCTTCGATTTGTAAATGGAGAAAGGAAATGTAGCAGAGTCCACCAAGAGCTCTTGAGGAACTGAAATCACAAAAAAAAAAAAAAGTTGCAATAAGAAGGATTTTTAATCTTAAGAATGATAATTTTATTGCCCTTTTTAGATGCACTGTAGGATCAATTTATCTCAGATTTGATTTCATGATCAGGTTTTAGTACAGAATCACAGTATTTCTCTGAAGTCACTTGTGTTAACAAAATTAAATGCTGATTGGAACTCTGAAAGTACTGCCTCTTTGGACTGAAACCTATGCTTCTCTCAAGACCCTAAAGATCTTTTAATTGCAAACAAAATCTTTGTTTTCCAGTCCTCTCCAGCTGTGGGGGAATAGCTAGTAACCAACATCAGTCTGCCATGCAGATTAATGTGTAGCAGTAATAAGCCCCTCGGAGATGTGTGTTTGTGGGCTGTTGGTGCATGTCCTGGGTGTGCTGCAAAGGAACAGCCTGAACACCAAGGGCCTTCAATCACTTGAAAGGCTTGCCAAAAAGCCTAGTAATGCACACCCTGGCATGGCTTATTGCTATTAGAATATGTCTCTTTAATTCAAATTTCATGGAATTTACCCTTTGATGGTGAAAAATTATTCCTAGAAGAAAAATGTAAACTATTTGGAGGCGGTATATAGGAAATCTCCCTGCTTTGCCATTAAATAAATTAGAATATTAAATCTTCTCTTTCATTCAGCATTGCATTGCTTATGTCCACAGGTTCTCCAGACCAACTGGACATTTCCAAGTGTTAAATGTGATGTAAAGAGAGTGCTGTTGATTTTACTTTTTTTCAGTGATGTTAAAAAAAAACAAAACAACTCTCCCCACTTTGCTATTAGGAGAAGCCTGTGAGCACTCTTCTCCCTAAAATGACTGGACAAATATTTTAGGCCCTTGAGTTTGTTTATGTATTTACTGACCCTTTGATATATTTTTAAAAGGAACCTGAATCACTCTGCATTCCGTTGTAGTTAGTTTAGGTAAATGGATAGTTGTGCCAAGTACAGCCAACTGAAAATGGCTACTGAATGTTTAAACATTATTGGTAATACGTAAAAAAATATTGTGAAAGGAAGACACTGGTAAAAACTGTCCTCATTTCTGTCTCTAGCTTCCTTTTTCTTTTGAGTGGCTCTCTGTGTACAGTCACTTCTGGTGTATTCTCAAGTAATCACCAAAGATCTAATTTAAATCACACTGCACAGAGATCCATCAATTTTTAGACATTATGTGCTATTCTGACTTGTAATTTCTAAGGGTACTTTCTGGTTACATTTCAATATATTGAATTTCAGACACTAACCTCTATTTTTGAAAGGAGTATTTAATACCAGATGCATTCAATTAATGCAATTGTATCCACATCTATTCAAAACCTATATTGGTCCTTGAATGCTGTAGAACAATAGTTTCTTTACAGAGTTCATTTTAAACAATTATTCTGCTGCCTATGGGACAAAATTTCTGGCATTTGGTCCCTCTGTTCTAATCTAATTTTATTGTACCTGCCTGAGCAGCCTGATGCAATCTCCTAATTGATACTTTTCTTGCTTGACTCTTTCCTTGTCTCATGTTGTCCTTACCTTTCCTCACAGACCTGCTGACCATGGTGCCCCCGTGTTGCTCTGTGTCTTATCTGGGGAGTGGCTGCTTTAATTTCCCTGTTAATCATGTGTGTAATGTTGAGAAGGATGCTGCTCTGTGAGGAGTGGGAAGGCTGGCAGGAAAATGTTCCATGACAGTTCTGGATGGTCTCTGGGATCTGAAAGAGATGCTGCAGTGCAAAGTGAGATGATCCTTTGGAATATAAAAATTAAATGTCTGCTTTCCATAAAATATATTGTTAGATCATTCTGTCTCATTTACAAGCTAATGTGGAAATAGACCCTATTTTCTTTCCTTACCACCTTAAATATGCTTAACTGAATTATGAATTATTTAATGCTGGGCAGAAATTAAAACTCGGTTTAACAGAAATGCTGTATGAACTGTCATTGAATTCTCAAACTGTTTTTCTCAGAATGAACCCTGAAAGTGTGAGTTGTTTTTAGGTGTAAATAATTTGGATTTATCTACCTTTTAAAAATTTACTTCTGTGAGGTCTTTAAAAACTCCCAAATGAAGCCAAATGAAACTTAAAAGTTTCTGGGGTGTTTTTTATTAGTCTGTGCTGGTTCCCTTAAAACCCTCCCCTCCCCAGTTAAAATGTTTGTATTTATTTTTACATGAGAACAGAGAACATATGCATTTTGGGTCAATCCTAAAGTATCAATTAATTTCAGCATCTATTTTGAGACAGGGTTTTAAAAATCAATTATTTATACAGCCATACAGTTCAATGATTTTTTTTGGGGGGGGGGTAAGGTAAAGTGCTGCAAGTTTTTTTATTAATTATACCTGAGATACTGATTTGTATTTTGTGTTTTTCAATTTTTTTCTAAAGGTTAACAATCATCCTCAAGTGAGCAGTTTAAGGATTTATTGCACACTATATGAAAATTATGAAGAGTCCATCAAAGCACAGGGCACAGTGGGTTTTATTGCCACAACACAGGACTGACAGCAGAATTTCCAAGGCATGTTTGGAACCCAACATACAATAGAAATGTAAATGGCTGAGATAGCTTGATAGTGCATGAGGAATCAGAGCCCATCATGGCTTTCACAATCACATGGCAGGGCTGGCTCATGAACGAAATCAAATTGTAAACTGCACATATTTGCTATGCAACAAGGAGAAATGTAAGTATGACCCTTGGAAACTATTTTCACATTAACATTTCTAGACTTAGAATAAATTTCTAAGTTTCTCGCTCAAAACAATCTACTGTACATTTGACATGTGGATCTTTGGAAGCATCTGACTTTTTCCTTTTTTATCTGAATTATCATCCTTTTGACAATAAAAAAACCTAATATTTATAACTTTTTTCATATTATCATGAAAACCAGGGCCCATCTTGCAAGCAAGGATTAAAAGACAGAAAACAGGCAGCAGTAAGAAGCCCCCGACTTGCAAGTCTGTTTCTGGGTAGTTGCTCATTTGGGTAAGTTTCAAATCCACACCAAGTCATCAATAATTTAATACACAATTTTGAAAATACCAGTGTATTATTATGGGACCATCAACTATTTCCCAGATCTGCAACAGCAGTCAGATTCCAACTCATTGAGACATTAATTTTGAAATCAGTACAAATGGGATGTTTGAAGACCTTTGCAAATCTGGACCTAAGTGACTATAGTCTCTCCCAGAAATTCAGAAATAGAAATGTGCTGTATCTGTTAAGAAATGACATTCAAATTATTTCTAAGGACAGCATTTTTATGAACATGTTTGTAAGTTTTAAGGCATCAACAACAGGACAACAGTAATGTCTGAAAATCACCAGAGACAGTGATCTCCCCCTACAATAAAAGGTGAGGATTATTCAAGAGAAGTGCGCTGTCCTTGCACTACAGGAGGAGCTACAGGCAGCACATAGGGTTGTCTTTATGCCTTTTTCTAATAATTCAAGGAGTTTGTACCAATACTTGTCTTGTTGTGTGCCAAGAGCCTTCCTGTTCTCAGGCACAACTCCCGTTTGAAAGCCCAAAGGGCTTCTGCTCATAGAAGATGGCAACACCAGGAACCTAAACTAGTAGGAGAAGATGTATTTGGAATGAGGCTTCAAATACAGTTTCTTTTACAGTGCATCTCCACATCTAATCCACACAGAATTGATCTGCTGTGAAAAATGGGGGAGAGGACGTGCCAAAATTGTTCAGTCACATCATAACAAGATTAGGTGTACGAGAAATAGTGTCCATCATGAATTCATCTCCCTGAAGAGAATTTAGATAGAAGGGTTTTATGAGGAGGTTTTTTAGGCTTATAATGAAGTCTAGGATTAATAACATTCCATCTAGAATGGGTGAAAGTGCATGTGGTTTTTTTCATCTTAAAGGAATATTTTAAGCTATATAGCTTCTGTCTACAATTATAGTTTAAAAAATGCCTATGCATTCAATCATTAATCTCGAATCATTATTATTGTACAATTTTTGTTACAGTAAAATAAGAATGTTTAGGATGGAGTCTGAGTAACTGTTCTAAATGCTTCACATGTGTGGAAAAGATTCTGTTCATTTTAATGGGCAACTCTGGAGTGTTTTTTAGTTATTCTCTATAGGTTATAAGGGTCTGCCTCTTATTTATAAGGAACTCAAGAAAATTAGAAAAGCAGATACTGCATTCAGTATAGTTCACTTAAGTTTTTCTGATTCTACAGCTTCAGAAAAGCTGTAAATTTAGCCTTTAAATTACTATAAAACAAAGAAAAAAAAGAGAACAATACATGGTGGCTTGCAATATGTGTAACAACCTTGGGATCTTTTGCAACACACTTCCCTGTTTGTGTATATAAGCTGGAGAAATTTTTGCAAATACAAACCTGAAAATTGCAATAATGCTGGGATGACACTTTGTGTCCTAGCTTTCCTATAGAGCTTTTACCATGATTCTTACAGTATAATCTGCACCACTCTAATTCTAAATATTTCCCTTCCTAAGAGATTTTTTTTTTCTCACCTCTAACAATATTGTAATGCTCTGAGTGATCTAGCCTAAACTCATTAACCACCTTGTGAGAGGTTATTAAATGTAAGGAATACAGAATTTAGCTCTATGTGGTATGAATCAACATTTTTTGCACCACACACACAACATGTTGCAAATAGGTTTTGTGCTCATTTGTGTGTGTTGACTTGTTTTGGGTGGAGCAGACCAAGAGCATGGATTAATTTTTTGGATAAAATATAATCCACTTCTCTGTGTGTTCCCTAGTTCAGTAAGGTACTTAAAGAAAGTTTTATAAAACGAGAAACTGGGGAGTAGTGACAAGAGAAAGTAATCTCTGAGCTGATGACAAGTACAAGGAATAGATGCTGTTGGATGAAGTTATGAGCCTGTAAAAGTAGGTGGAATGAAACTTGCAGTTCTTTCCCTGCAGTCAATGTTCTAAGTACAAAAATGTATGGAAAGACATGTTTTGTACAGCAGTGGAATCATGCAAAGACATAGCGAGACCAAGGTCTGGGTACACTGGTTGTTTTCAGACCACTACGTGTGTGAGTAACAGACTACTGAAAAAAAAGAACTGAAGCATCAATCTCCTCTCTCTGTGACTGGTGCTGTTTAGATGTATATGTTATGTTTTTTGATGTATATGGTGATGGTGTGATTATGGTAATTAATTTTCTCAGAAAAATCCCCAACTGGCTTCATGTCTTGGCTTTTTCATGCTCTGAAAGTATATTTTGATTTGTAAAGTATAGCTGGGAAAAGAAGAAACAGAAGCAGGAAACCTTTTCACAGTATGATAAATTTCCTTTCAAACTCCTGGATCCTGTAGCCCTGACTGTAATGCTTATAGACTTATTGCAAAGGTCAAGAGTTCTTCTTTAAGGACAAGCAGAAAATGGATCCTGGTCACCTCAAAAAGTAGATTAACACAGGCTTGTCTAGGTACTCCAACATGATCTTGGTAAGGGTAAAAGGTAAAAAAATCTGTTAGAGGACACATTTATATCAGAAATTTGTTATACCTGGCATATGAACGCTTATCCTGATACTTAAATATCTATCTTTGCTTATGCAGACAGGCAGACAGCTGACATCTCCATTCCAGCTTTATTTTTTTTTAAAACAAGGATATTTCCTATCATCCTAAACATAGCTTTGTGCAGAGAGGTTATTGCTGGCTTTATCTAAAATAAACTGTAGGGTAGGGCTTACATTTGGCAACATGGAATGCTACTCTACTAAGGCTGTGGAGAATGAACTGTTCTTTTGACATCCTAGATCCCAGTTATCCTACTGGCACTTATATATAATTTCATCTAACGTTTTCTTCATGGCTCCTTAAAAACTGTTTTTGTACTTTATTCCTTGCAGAGATTCTCAGTGTGGAATCCAGAGCTACACTCAACCTGTCCATTTCCACTTCACCTGACGTTAATAGAATTATCTCTTTAATATGGCTCAGAACTAGAGATGAACTGTCGGGTCCTCGATGCAACCGAGGCAAAGCACCATTTATCTCTTAGCCAAAGCAAAGGCTCTGCTCCAGGCTAAGTTACTGATTTGCTCCAGGACCTTTGCTATGACAGTTTATGACTACCAAATTTCTGTGGATCTGTTAATTAGCATTACAAAACTTCCGGTGGTTTTGGTTTTTTCTGTTTTACTTCTAGTTTTTATAGGCAGAAAATCCAAAGCAGTCACATAGTTTGCTCCTGTTTGCAAACCCTGCAGTACCAATTGAGTGGTAACAATGACTGCTGAAATAGTTACCTGTGGGACAGTGACTTTGAAATTTCACAACAGTGCTGTTAAATGTTGAAGTAAAGATTTCAAACTTCTTCGATTGTGGTAGAAAAATCCTATATTCTTTGCACTAAAACTGATGTTTTATTACAAAAGTTTCCTGAGGCTTACAGTTTCTAGCACTGGTCTGGATTTAAAACGAACAGTAAATCCCTAATCTCTCCTTGCTGACACAATTTTTATTTTTTTAGGATTACAGAAAGACTGATTGTGTGTGTAACATAAACTCTATTTGCAGGCTGCAGTTTCCATTGCTGCAATTATGTTATTTTTTAATTTATGGATAAAAAAGCAGTATTAGTCCAGTATAGCTGCATATGATCTATCTTTATCTCTTCCATAAATCAGAAAATTTATTGCAATCCAAACATTTTCAGTGCTGGAGATTTTTAATGCTTTAAAATATTGAATTGTTTTTGTTAGGTATTGATTTATTTAGAATATGTTTCATTGATTTTTGTTCTTCTATCTAGTGCTTACATGCATATTTTGCAAATATGGTTTTATTTAATTGATCTTTTGAGGTATTACAATAGGGATTTTAGTAGCTGTGATTCCTTAAAAATCCTTTTCAGTTGTCAAACAAATAAGAGACCAAATGCTTAAACAGGAGAAGGATGAAGCAATTCCACATTCTCGAGAATGTGTATATTGAAAAAATGCTGAAATTGAAAAAATTGAAAGTATCAGTGTAACAGTCTCAACACACCAAAAAATGATTGCAATTTATTGTCTAATCTTGAATCAAATATGTCCATAAAAAGGAAATGTCAAATAGTAACAGAAGGAGAGACAAGCATTAAAATCATGAAAAGAAACTTCTGATAAAAAACGACTGCCATGCAAATTTCTGTTGCCCTAAAGCAGAATGAACTTGTGATAAGAGTGTCAGCTTTCAGTGGTACCACCCAAACTGGAACAGATCCTGACAAACTTGCTAGAGATTAGAACTGTCCATAGACTGATTTATTCAAGATAGCAAGGACAATTCAGGCAAGAGCTGCCAGATTTCAAAGCTGAGCAATCCCTTCCTGCCCTGCCCAGAGTGACATTCAGAGATGTAATTAGGCAGGGCTTTCCTCAGATTCCAAAAGGCAGGATTCAAACTCTGCTGAAGGTTTTGGAATTCTCCTTAGTCTACCAAGAGCACATCCTACTTTGGCAAGAGAGCTGAAAAATGACAGGTGTGCTTGCACATTCTCTTTTGTCCAACATGGCCAGCTTCTCTGTCTAGAAACCTTGACCTTTTCAAGGCATAGATGGCTTGTTCTGGATGGGTGTGGATTTGTTACTGAGCACAGTGGGCTACAATTCCTCTGAGGGTTCACATGTGCTATCAAACACAAAAAATACAAACGTGCTTTCTAGGCTTCTTCCTGAAGGAATTTTATTTTATGTTATTGATTCCAACAGGTATAATAAACAGCTCTGGATAAAATTACTGGCTTGGTCACAACACTGTTTAATTCCCAGAAGTCAAAGATCATCTGATCAGCCTGAGCAACTGAGGCAGCTGCTCACAGAACCACACTGCTGCTGACACCAGGGCTCACTGAAAAAACAGAGAAGCTCTTTTTGCAACTAATGAGCTAAAGAAACTGAACTATCAATTATGTAAGACCATATTATTAACATTTCAAACCACCTGAGGCTCTGCACCTCTTTATTTTCACCACAGATGGACCACACACTATCCTGTACAGGTAATTGCTGATGACAGCATTGTGTGGAAAATGACCCCTCATTACCAGTTGTGGGTGCCAAGACCTTGTAACTCATTGCAGGCAACAAGTAAAATCCTTGTTGGGCTGATTCTATTAGAATAATTTGATGTTGGAGGACACCCCCACTCTGAGATAAAGCAAGGCAAAAAGCTCCCAGAAGTCTGCAAGAATTAAGATAAGAAAGCCCACAGCGCTTCATATTTCTAACAGTTAAATATTCAAAGTAGCTGTTATCAAGCTCAAGAAAAGCAAAAACTTGGCATGCCAATTTAAGATCTGGAATCTTAAATAATTTGTTTCAAATTTTCTGCAAGATTAGTGAATATCCAAACTAAAATAGTTAGCTAGTTTGTTTTTCTGGGATGATATGATATTCACAGATTTCAGAGGAGACTCAGAAGCAATTAAACACATTCTTTTTTTGCATACCTAGGTTAAAAAGAGCATTCTAGTCTTGAAAGTCTAGAATGTATATTTTTTAATTTTTTTTTTACTCTTTATATCAGAGCAACCAGTATTGTTTGGAACTGAGTTTTGGCAAGAATTTTAACTCATGAAAGTACCTGAAAAACAAGCAGCATGTGGTTTTACTCTCTCTTCTGGGATCAGCCTGACAAAGATTTTTTTTTTTCTTTCATCTTAACAGCTGATCATTCGTTACCTCCCTCTCTAAGACAGCTATCCATAGCAGCCTTTTGCCTGGGATGGAAATCCCTAAAGTCCTGGCAACTTGAAATGAAAGTAGGAGAAAATAAAGGCACAGACTTTGTATCCCCTCCTTTTTTAATGTAGATTTCAGATGACTTTGTGTCAGGAGACTCAGAATGGTCCACTAACTCTGTATTTAGAGAGATAACTGAGATTGTGGATTTTATTCCACAAACAGCTTGCCTGTAAGTCACTTATGTGAGTTGCCAAGCTTCAGGACTGTGGCAGTTCTGTTTCTAAACGAGCATCACAATATAATTGTAATGTATATTGTAGGACACATATTGTAGGATATATATTGCACTCAAAAACACAGCTGGCTCTTTTTGAATCTGTCCTTACTTATTGTTGAGTTCATTGATGTAACCTGAAAATAACTGAAAGGAAGTGTTGGATTTTAGCCTCTTTGAAAAACTAAAAAGAAATTAAACAGAAGTTTTCTCTCCCAAGGGTTTTATGCTGGCATTGGGTAATCCATGGAATTATTACTTATGAATGGTACCTCTTATTCCTCCCTGCTTAATAAGATAGTGATTTTGCTGATGAGCAAATCAAAAATTAATCCAAATGTCTACAAGTAATTTGCATGTTGGATTAAAAAGTTGCAATTTGTTTGCTATTCAAATGCAGTTTCTTACCAGAAAATATTTTTGCTTTGAAAATCAAGAGTTTTTTCCCTGACAAATTCAAGTGGCAAATTTTAAGTACTAATATTACAAGGTAGGGTTAATTCTACAAATAAGTTTAAAAATAGGTTGTAAGCCCACAGTGAATCTGAGTTACAGAAGCATTTTCATAGCAAACTATATATATTTTGCATTTATTTCCATTTGTTATTCTATTCTTCCCAGTAATTTGAGTGTGTTTTTCAGGATTCTGCCTGCAGATTGCAAGAATCAGTACCAAGTTGCACTATTAACTCAGATCCTGGACACGCACCTTTCAATCAGGCAAATACGTTCAGGAAAACTCATTGAAGTCAGTATTTTGTTTGGTTTTAGCTTGTTTAGTCTAATAAGAGGCCAATGTGAAGCAAGCCCCCAAAATAACTTTGGTGATTCACGTATGTTATATGCTTGGGTTATTTTTTTTTTCTGTCCTCGTACATTTCTTATTTTCTTCTTATTTAAGTTTCTATTGTCAATACATATGTGGGGAGTATATTTTTAGTGTAGAATTTGGTAGCATATGTTTTCTTACTTTCAGTTTTACAAAAAGAAGTATCAGAAGTAGAGATTGTTCACTCCTCAGTTTGCCTTAGCATCTTTGTATTTTCACTTTCTGAAATAAATTTTTTTTGTTGGTCGAAAGACCATTCAAATTTAAAATTACATTTTCTAATTAATGTTATGGATCTTTTGGTGCTGAGTTTTTAATTTTCAAACAGTTGAATATCACAGTACAGTTGATGCACTCCCATGTTATCAAATAAATGCTCAAGGTACAGCTTATAATGTTGAAAAATAGAAAAATAAATTGACCTTGATGAAGTGTGTCTTCTTTTGTCTGTTCCCAGGAAAGTTTATTTCAGGTATTTCTACTGCTGAAATGATTAGAGTTAACAGCTTTTTCCCTCCATTTTATTTTACAGGGTCTCTTCATCTTCCTGATATATGGGGTGTACAACACAGAGGTAAGTCTGCTTGGAGTATCTCAAGGCTGACAGAGTGAATGAGAGAAATGACAGGTTTCTTATCTTGATAACTGAGGGACAAAGTTGGCTTTCCATACGAGTGTCCTACTGCCCTTCATGCTTGGACTGGCTTATATGCATCCCAGCTTACCATTAAACACAGACACCCTGAATAAAGGGACAGACTCATTTCTCATAGGCATTGACTAATATTTTACTGCTGCTTTAAGTTTTTTGAATTCCTGGTCTGTCTTTTAACACTTAGCTAAACCTGACAGTCCTAAACTGTCGTAATCTAATGTACATTTTGAAATCTACTGTTAGTTTACTTGCTATAAAATATTTAAATTATAAAAGAACTAGTTTTACTTAACAAAATTTTGAAGTACAGAAATAGCATAAAATTCCACTTTTTTGCATCAATCGGATATGTTTAAAGATTTTAAGATCTGACCTGAGCCTTTGTACCAGTCAGGGTTATGAAAAGTACTTGCTATTTATAGGCTCATCTCTCATAAAGGAAAATATCTTTGAAAGATAAAGCCTAGAAATCATAAGGAATCTATTTACCTTGTTCTGTTACTTCCATTACATCACTAATAAAAATTAGTGTTATTATGTTTAATTCCAAGTTTTTGAGCTAAGGTACCTCTGATGTTTGCATTTTACAACCGTACAGAAATACAAAAACTTTTCGAAGTAAACACGCAGAAATTAAGCAGAATTCTATTTATATTTTATTATCCTCCAAGGAGGGCATGGACTACTAGAAAAAGAATGGGAAAGGTCTCCTGATTAACCAAAATAAGGTACTATTTCAAAACAACAATTTTATCTCATTTTGTAGTATAAGGATGAATTATTTCCGTTTGTGCAGCTCAATCAACGAGCATCATCAGAACGGGTTTTGCTGTGCCAGCGGGCCAAAGAGCCCCGGCCGTGGCCCGGGCGGCTGAGCTGTCCCAGCCCGCCGGGGGCCAGGGCTGCTCCCAGGTGGCAGGTGGCAAAGGCTGGCACCGCAGCCCTGTCCCGAGTGTGTGCGCGGCAGGCAGCGGGGGAGCAGCACGAGGCAGATGTGCCCGGTGGGACCCCCGACCGGAGCGCGGGCAGCGTTCCGGGGAGCGGAGCGCCTTCCTTATCCCCGTGGCGTCACGCGCGTCTCATGGCACTGGTGTGGGATCAAACAGCAGCACTCTCGAGCCTTTGTTAAAAACCTCAATTTCAGCCTTCCTGCATCTGCCGCTTCTCCACCCGGCCGACGAGCGCTGCTGAGCCCGCAGCCGCGGCCCGGGACCGGCCCTGCCGCGCGTTCCGGAGCAGCACCTGCGCTCTG
>VZRH01003746.1:138386-158917 GCA_013397555.1 Urocynchramus pylzowi | reverse complement strand
GGCGGCCGCGCCCCCCGCGGCGGCCCAGCACCCCCCGCAGTGCGTGTTACCTCCGGCCGCCGCCGCCGCCGCTTCCTCCACGGCGGCGGGCGAGCCCCCGGCGCCTCCGCCCCCGCAGGACGTGACTTTCAAGAAGGAGCCGGCGGGAGCTTTCCCCTCCGCGCCCTCCTCGCAGAGGAGCCCCTGGGGCTTTCTGCAGTCCCTGGTGAGCATCAAGCAAGAGAAGCCCAGCGAGCAGGAGGAGGAGCAGCAGTCGCAGCACCACCACCACTACGGGGGGCTTTTCGGGGGAGCGGCGGAGGAGAGACCCCCCGGCCTGGGCAGCGGCGAAGGAACCGGCCAGAGCGTGATCCAGGACCTCAGCCTTCTTCACCACCTGCACCAGCATCCCCACCGAGACCTGCTGCTGACTGGCAGAGGCGAGGGCGCTCCAGGGAGCGCGGGTGAGCCAAAGCACGACGCCCAGGTCAAGAAGGCAAAGAGGCCAAAGCCAGAAACTCAGGGAATCAAAGCCAAGCGGAAGCCGAGCGCTTCATCCAAACCCCCCCTGGTGGGAGATGGGGAAGGTGCCGTCGCGTCCCCCAGCCAGAAACCTCACGTCTGCGAACACTGCAGTGCTGCCTTCAGGAGCTCCTATCACTTGCGCAGGCACGTGCTCATCCACACCGGGGAGAGGCCTTTCCAGTGCAGCCAGTGCAGCATGGGCTTCATCCAGAAGTACTTGCTGCAGAGACACGAGAAGATCCACAGTAGGGAGAAGCCTTTTGGGTGTGACCAGTGTAGCATGAAGTTCATCCAGAAGTACCACATGGAAAGACACAAGAGGACGCATAGTGGAGAAAAGCCATACAAATGTGACACTTGTCAGCAGTATTTTTCAAGGACTGATAGACTGTTAAAGCACAGAAGAACGTGTGGTGAAGCCATAGGTAAAGCAGGGGCTGGAATGGAGCCCGGATCATCAAATAGCATGGGTAGCTTGGCTGCATTGTCTCAGGGAAATACAAGTTCCTCAAGGAGAAAAAGTAAAACAAAAAATACATCCACTGAAAACAAAGGAAGCAAGTGTAGCAGCAAAATTGCTGAATCTCAAGTTACAAGTAATATGGCCATGCCAAGTTATGCAGTTGATATTCCTATTGTGTCTTCCAGTGGTGGTCTAGTTGGCACAGGCGTAGAAGAACTTCAGAAAAAGGTGCCAAAATTGGTCTTGAAAAAAACAAGCAGAAAACAAGGAGACAAAAATTACCTTAATTTTGTATCACCACTGCCAGATATTTTGGGGCAAAAACCACTGTCTGGGAAACAGAGTGGCTCTCTAGGCCTAGTAGCCAATACCGGTGTAGAATCTATTGGCCTTCTCCAAAGTACAGGTGGTAAACCGGGTCACATAAGTAGCAATTATGATGATGCCATGCAGTTTTCAAAGAAAAGGAGATACTTACAAACTGCAAGCAGTAACAGTGCCTTTTCACTTAATGTCGGACACATGACTTCCCAGCAGTCCGTCATCCAGTCTCCAGGTGTTAGCGTTATGGATAACGAAGCTCCTTTATCTCTTATTGATTCAGCATCTTTAAATAGTGAAATAAAGTCTTGCCACGACAAGTCTGGTATTCCTGATGAAGTCTTACAGAGCCTTTTGGACCAGTACTCTCACAAGTCGGAAGGCCAGAAGGAAGATCCTTTCAGTATAACTGAACAGCGTGTGGACTTGCACACCTCAGGAGAACATTCAGACATGGTTCAGGAAGAAAACTTGAGCCCTAACTCTCAAACAGTTTCCAACGATAAGGCAAGCATGTTGCAAGAATACTCAAAATACCTCCAACAAGCCTTTGAAAGAACAACCAACAGCACTGGTTTTGCTTTTGGACCCAGTTTCCAGTTTGTTAGCCTGTCTTCAACTCTCCATAACCACACTCTGTTTCCAGACAAACAGATATACACTACATCTCCCCTCGAGTGTGGCTTCAGCCAATCCGTTACCTCAGTATTGCCAACTGCGTTGCCAAAACCTCCATTTGGGATGTTGCTTGGCTCTCAGCCAGGCTTTTATCTGTCTGCTTTGGAGGCTTCGCATCAACAGTTGACTCCTTCTCAAGAGCTGGATGATCTCATTGATCCGCAGAAAAACTTAGAGACTTCATCGAACTACCAGTCAGCATCTCAGAAACTGACTGGCCAGAAGGAACAGAAAAACGTAGAATCCTCAACGAGCTTTCAGATCCCATCTCAGGAGTTAACCAGCCAGATAGATCCTCAGAAGGACATAGAGCCTAGAGCAACCTACCAGATCGAGAACTTTGCACAAGCGTTTGGTTCTCAGTTCAAGTCGGGCAGCAGGGTGCCAATGACTTTTGTCGCTAACTCTAATGGAGAAGTGGACCATAGAGTAAGGACTTCAGTGTCAGATTTCTCAGGGTATACAAATATGATGTCTGATGTAAGTGAGCCATGTAGTACACGAGTAAAAACCCCAACCAGCCAGAGTTACAGGTAAGGTCCTGACTGTGACCAGGCTGTGGGGTCCTCTTAATGTAATTTGTTTTACTTGGACAACACTGCCATTGGAATGTTTCTACACGGTCCTTTTAAGAATAATGTAACATGCCCTTTCAATGCAACTTTTCATATTTAGTTTATTTTGTTAGTGTGATTTTTTTAGCTCTGTTTATTATGGTTTTTAATCAAAAATCAATAGTTTTAAAATAGCGTTTTTGTTCAAGTGACAATGTTTAGCAATCAAATTTACATTATGTAGATCGTCAGGGAATAGCCCAAGATTTTAAAATGCAAAAAATTAACTTTGTTCCTAGGACTAAAGTTTATTCTAATTGCTTTACTCTCAGGAAAGTGTAATGAAGCATGGGAATTCTATGCACCTCAAGTGTATTGGAACTTCCAATTTACAGATGATGACAAATATATCTCAGCTTTTTGAGGAAGGGATCTTTGACATTTCAAATTGCTGTCTCTTACGTCAGCTGATCTGAAAGAATTTTGCTACCTAAATCTTGTTGTTTTTAAAGTACTCCTGTTCTTCCAGGTGACGCTCATTCCAGGCAGGTGGAGCAAATATTCTTGGGTCTGCACGATGAGCCCAGCACGGTAGCTTTAATCTGAACAGTAATGTCCCCAGAACTTCTGTGTAAGACTGTAATTCCGTAAAGAGATTCTGTTGACACAAACCATGAGAACAAAATGTGTGCAGCTGGTTCATGTCATTAGAACCCCAACTTGAAACTACAGTCCTAATCCAGATGGGGTTTTGGGATACGTTATTTGTTACACACGGTTCAAAAAAAGTCCACCTCCCGCTCTTCCCCTTTTCACATTCTTTTAGTGTAAAGGGTTCCCTCTATTTTATTGTGTTCCTGGTTCCTCTGGACTCGATCTTGGTTGTCTACCTGCCCCCCCATCCGCCTCCCCTTCCCCATCCCCTTTTTTTTCCCTTTTCCCCTACTCTCTCTCATCCCAACGTAATAGCTAGCATTTAAAAAGATTTACATTCCAGAAAGTGCATATCTCATGATGTGCTTTCTGATGTCTTATGACATCAGGTGATGAACAATGAACACCCACCTGTTTTAGAACTATGTCGAGGTTTCCATATACGATAAGAAATAATCTACTCCCAACTGTACATAGTAAGGCCCCTGTCCTGCATCAGGATCAGCTACCACGGACCCCTGTGCCCAGCAGTGTCCCGGTAGTGTCACTGGAGCTCTTTACGGAGAGAGGGGCTTGCAGCAGTTCATCATGGCAGGCTTTTAGGGCCTAAGGCTGCAATTCCATCAAAGGATTCTGGTGATGGCATCAACTACAAAAGTAGAACTTGAGTGGCTTGTTAATATCAGCAGAACTTTTCTTTGGAATTATTGCCTTACTTTATGTATATTTTGTGGTACATTATTTATTATATGTGAATCCTGATTAATGCCTGTGGAGCCATGGAAACCTGCTAGAAATACTGGTGGCCATTCAAAGCTGCTGAAACGCAGTGGCACTGCTCTAAACCACTTTTTGCAAATGAATTTTTTGATTAGTTTTTTAATGTAATTTTGGTGATGTTTATGATGATGGTTTTTTATGTACTCTTGGTGATGTTTCAGTCTTATGTACTTTTCTGTTGTCAGGAAGGTACCAGTGGTTGTTTGCAGTCTTATTGTGTAATCAGCCTATTACAGGCTTCCATGTATAATAAAGTTATTAACATTGTGCAAGTGTAAAACACTTCTGTTATGAAAGTGGTGTATTATTAAAGAAATTGTTACAAAAATCCTGGGTAATTTCTCCTGTTGTCCCTCACCACTATGAATAGAAACCTGAGCCCATTCGTGATCTCTTTTGCTAGTAAACTTTTTTTCCCCCCATCACTAACCTAGAGTTTGTTCTCATAGAATCTGTGTAACTCCATTAACTTTTTATTTATACTTGATTCTGTATTTCATGCTATTTCAGTTTAAATAATCAAACAACAACTGTTGTCTAGACACAGAACCCAGCCTGTTATCAGGGATGGAATAGTCCGTAACCACTGTGTTGGCTTTTTTAGTACCTTTTCTTTTGTTTTACAGAGGTTATAATTTACATTCTTTATATTGTGTGTGGTAGAAGTTGCATATGTATTGTTCTGGCTGTTTGCTTTAACTTAATAAAACCCATTATTCACAAAATCATAAAGGCATCACTTCTATTATCCAATCATGCTTTTGAGAACTTAGTAAGGAAACATTAGGAGATTAAATTTTGAGAAGGAATAATACAACTTACCGGAAGGTTTTCAGTTTGTTTTCTTCAGTTGCCTTTTGAGTCAAATAATCAAAATGTGCTATTTTAGACACCAGGAGTCTAATTCATACCTTTAGCTTAGCAAAACTTAACAAATTTCCTGAAGTGAAAATGTTTATACAGCCTCATCTTTTCAAATCTGTGATTTTTAGTTAAAAATATCTAAATTGCATATTGTTAACTGCAAAGAGTTTTCGTAACTGCTGAAAGTTCAGAATGACAAATATATAATATAGTAATTTAATTCAAGGTAAAGATTGTAGAAAATCCTGTGTCTGCTTTTTGGGGGTCTTGGTTGTAATTTCCCCCTCACCCTCCTGTTAATTCCTGCATTATAATGAAAGTTGTGTAAAAGTAGTACTGTAGCAAAATAGTTCAAAAGCATTTTAGGTTATCTGAAGGTAGTTTGTGGATTTACTTAGTCTGTATTTTTCTTCAACTTTGCATGTGTATTTGAATCAAGGCAGTGACATGGATAAGAAAAATCCTTGGCATGTTGAAAAACAAGTGCAAAAACCTTACAAAAAGTTAATACGGAATACGCTCAATGTCTTAATGTTCAGAACATTGCTAGGAATAATTTAAAGTATGATGGGAAAATGTAGTGGGATTTTATAAGCTCTTTGCACAGCTTAGTCATTCAAACATGTTTCTAAATAGAGCAGAACGAAACCTTTTTCTACTTTTAATACGGAGTTCCAATTTTATTGTAATGAAGGTGGGGTATGTTAAAATTGCATGGAAATGGGGCTATGGCTTTACCTGGTACATGAAAACTACATAGTAGCAGTTAACCCACATGAACTTTATTTAGGGATGTGTCGGTGAGAGAAAGAAAAGGGAAAGCAAAATGGCTCTTCAATTCTACTTTATTTCAAGGTTTAGTTTGTTGCTTTTAAAGGAGTTATGGGAGGGGAATGATAACCTGCTGCCTACCAATAACAGGACTGACTGTAAAGAAGAATTCATAGATGTAATGATAGAAAATGGTGCATAAACTGTTACACTTCCTCTTAGGGTAGTTCACATAACATTATTGCCTTGGAACCTAGTGCACTATGATACCTTGGGCTGTGATTGCCCCTCTGTGTCCCAAGCCACTGAAAGTGCATGTCTGACCTGCCTGCGTACGATCTAGAAGAGCTAACTAAAATTTGCTGCAGTTCCTGAATTACTTCAAATGTATACAGACTTGTGGGAGAAATGTTAGAGTAAGAAACTGAAATGAAAGGAGAATGAAAAAAAAAAAAGAAGTGAGAACAGAATGGTGTGAAGGGTATGCAATTTCAGGTTTATGGACTACTGATGAAGAAAAGCAGCTTGATGCCTCATGGAGACCTTGAGAAGCTACTGGAATAATTCAATGTATTCTATTAGTGGTTTTGTTGTTGTTTCAATTGTTTAGTCTTCCCCTCACCCCCAGCATTATATGCTTGATAACAGTGTATTTGTCTGAATGATGCTTCTGCTGGTTTTTTTCCCCACCAACTAGAAATCAGTCTTGTTCATGTGAGGCTGTTGTTGTGGCTGTGGAAATGTTTGTAACACCCGGGAAGACACATGTGAGAATGTGTCAGTTACCAGCTCGATGCTCTAGTGGTTGAAGAGAGTCAGGTCACTTTAAAATCAAAGATCCTGTTTACAGCCCCTGCTGACTACCAGCTTTCAACATTTGAGCTGTAATTTTCCAGTCTGTCTGTCTCATGCTCTATGCAGTATCTTTCTGTGGGAAACTTCTGCAAAAATTGCCCATGTATTTCCTAAAATTAGATTAAGGAAGAAAACTTTCTTGTTCCACTGTTGTTTTCATCCCATGCTTCAGAACCAAATCAGAATCATCCTCCCCCAGTTGGACTTCAGACTGTGTTGATGGATGTCCCTTGTTGAATCACTGCTTGTGAAACCTGATAAATTTCTGAAAAATGCTTTTATGTTCAGAAATGTGAAAGTTTGGTAGCTGTATCTTCAAAGATGATACCTCCAGGACAATGCATCATGCTGTTTCAATCATTTGGTATGTTAGCCCATGTGGCAATCTTTTTTCTAATGTGTTGTTTATTGTCAGACTGGAATCTTTTCTTGCTGCTTATATAAACTGCAGAGTGTTCACTTTTAATGTCCTTCTCAGGTGATTTTTGTGCATTTTTTTTGTTCATACAAACACCTAGGAAAATATGGTTTACTATTGTGCACGTCATTTGGAACACGGGATGTATACCCTGCTTAGCAGATGAACAATTCTCATACACTTTGTAATCAGTGTTGTTTGAAACATTTCTTGCACAGCCTCATCCTGCAGAGTCCTGCTTCATGCTCTGAGTGTCATCCTGCTCGATGTGGATACAAACAGCATGGCAGTGTTGCTTGGAAGAAATTCTCTGTCATCGTGTCATCAGTCTGTTGTACATTCGAGATTGGGTGAATTGAGGAATCAACAGAAGATTCAGTTCTGGCATTTTTTTAAACTTATAATGCTTCATAATCTTTACAGTAATGTAAATTTTTGTATATAATGTACTGCTTTATTTTCATATTGATACTTTTCAATAATTTGATTTTATTAATTGGATAATGGATCTGGTACTCTTAAACCCAGGCTTCTCCTTAGTAATGGGGTGCTGCCACACTAGAAAGCAGTCTGTGTACGTGGTGACCTGACCTGAAATTTGCTAAAATACTGTGTAGCCGGATTCAAAATGAAGAAAGAATTAAAAACTGATTTAAGAATATATTTTTTTATTATTTTAATACACTCTGTCTTATCTGAAATGTATCTTAAATAGTCTCTTATTTAGTTCTACAGTTAGCAAAACATTCTGTGAGCTAATGAGGTGTGCAGTGGTCATTATGCAGGATCTGCAACATACAGGTATCTGCAACATACAGATATTCTGTAGTAGCTCATGTGCCACCTTTGATGCTAAAACCTGCTTTATGTAAAACTAGGCTATTACCCCTCAAAATATTCCTGTTGTCTTGTTCAGAAGGAACCTTTACTTTGTGCTGTTGGTAAAGGATTTCATTTTGATTTTTATCTCGAAGGTCAAAAGGCTGGTTGTTTTTTCATCCCAGATTTCTCCTTACAGCGTGTACTCCTCTCTGTGCACATAGTCTGTTCCCACTGGCTCGGTCAGAGTCTGCGATGTGATGTGTGGGGGAGCTGGCATATGGCCAGAAATTACATTGAGGATGGATCAGGCTGCTCAAAGATTCTGAGTAAGTTTTTTTCCTGAAGGGGGGAACAGTACCTCACAGGTGGGAATGTTTCCTGATGGTGTTGTATTCTGAGATGAGTGGGAATAAAACTGGACTGAGACCTGAGTAGAGTAGAATTTACAAAGAAATCCATGTGCAATTCGATGAGTGACAAGGTTTAGAATCACTTTAATTTGCTTTCTAGTAATGAGGAAATATATAGATGTGTAATAAAACATCTTGCATGTTTTGCTGATGTGCTTTAAATTCTAGTGGGTAAAATATGTCAGTGGATCTTCTTACCTCTTAAAGAAAATGCTCTCTAGAATGAAAAATACATTCTCTTGGAAGCTGCTTGGTAATACTGGAAAATTAGACTATTAAGTCTATTGATGAGACTTATTATGAGACTATTAAGACTAGCTTCTTCAGCTGCAGAGGGCATTCATGTTGTGTTAGCTATCTGCTTGGAATTCGGTCAGGGTGGTGGTAACACATTCCCTTGTGGCAGCTCCTGGCCCCACGCTCTCTCCAGGGGCAGAAGGCACTCCCAGGGTCTTGGCAGAGGGGACGTGGCCTGCCTTGAGCAGCTGGGCTCAGGCCAGGACTGGCAAGTGGGAGAGACAGCGCAGCCAGCTCCGCTTCTTACAGCTCTGAGGGCTTTTGGAAGGCCTGCTGTTTCCAAGTACTGATTCACTTTGTGAAACTGAAATGCAGAGATCAGTGCCAAAAGTCTGCTAGCTCAGGTTTGGACAGAGGGTTGAATAACCCCAGGCTTATTCAGCAGTGATCAATGGAGATGTGACACTAAAACTATTTAACCTGTTTAGCTTAAGAAATCTGTGAAAAGTAGCTCTAATTATATCATGTTCGTGTACTTGGTCCATCAAGCCTTATTTACACTTGCTAATCTTAGTGTAGAGTTAAGTCTGAAAGTATGAAATGTGTAGGTGATTTAAAAATTTACTTCACGAGCATTCTTAATTAAAACTTCTTTCCAGTAATTTAATATTAGTCTGGGGACATGAGAGTTAAACTAATTACTCTTTTTGTGTTCTTGGAACTTGGATTTTTGGAGAGATGGCAATTTTTGTGCAGAGATACTAAATTTGACTATTTAGTTTGGAGTTGAGAGACACTTTAGAGTAAAAGTATTTTCATATTTTGTTTTATGTGGTTGTAGAAATCATACTTCACATGTTATCTTAAGAGTGAATGGCAAAGGGAGGAAGACTGCTGAAATCATTAGTTTTTACAATTTTTAACACCATATTCTGATGCTTACATGTTTTGTTCTTCTCACAATGAAGCTAAATTAAAATCTCTGAGAAAGAGGTCCCTCTAATATAGCGTAATGAAGTCTTTAAATGGGTACAGTTGTAGGTCATCGTGAATAGGAATGCAGTGACCTTTGTCTTGACAATGAAGCTGACACAAGCTTCTCAGAGCTGTTCTTTTTTTTATTATTTCTCCGCCAGAAAGGACACAAATAAAACAGAGGATCCCCTTCTCCCATCAGTGAACAAAATCAAAAGACTAGAAAATGTGTTGTAACTTGTCAGTTTGCAAAATCTAGGAATAACACTGACTTTCTCAATATAGACACTGCTGCTGGAACAATTTGTGGCAAGGAGTTGGGAAAGGAAGGAAAGTCTACTTGACTGGCCATATGACTGGTAAAGGGCCTTCCAGTTTCTTAAGGTACTTTCTAATAGCCTGTTTGGATTTTGGGATACACAGCAGCAAGGCATTCAAAATTATTATTTATACCTACTTACAGTTTTGCATCTAGAAAAATCACAAATCTTCCTGTCATTCATTTTACTCTCACTTTTGCAGGACACTGCAGGCTTGCAATGCACTGTGTTGGAATCTAGCAAGGCTTGAATTTTTTGGTGGCCCATGTAAGAAAGTGAAGCATTTTGCAGAAAGCACATAAATGTGGCTGTTTCCTATGGGGAGATGCCGTTGCTCTATCCAACTTCAGCAGAGGCTTTGAATTGCAGTGCTCAGCAATTTTCTTTAGCCATAGAGAATCATCTGTCATTCCTAAATAATGGAACTAACTGCTGCTTTAGGACTTTCTCAAGGCTTCAGCAATGTTGATCTGAATTGGGCTGCCTCTTGTAGAGGAGAGGCCTGTGTAGCACAGCAAACTCTAAACATGTGCCGACAAGGTAACAAATGGAGATTTGCTCCTTTTGCAAGAAGTCATATCTAGAGGACTGGTTCTCTATGATAAGATAATAATTTTATTTATTTTTAGCCAAGGACTAAAACTACATGTTTTTTTTGAAGAGAAGCTTGTTTACTCAGTGATGATGAATGATATTCCCATAAGGCCACAGCCTGGGTGGTATTTTTATTGGGAATGTCCCTCTCTGAGAATATGCTTCATCAAAAGGAAAAAAAGAAATAAAATAAAAGTTTAGAGTATGCACATGTTATTTCAGAGCTGTGTAAACTAAAAGAGTGAAACAAAATATGACAAGTTTTTAAAACCTATTTCAGGACAACAATACACTAATACCCCATATATGAATCTAGTGAGCAGTGAGAAGTGACTTCAGTAGATGAAAATAAAAAAGTATCTGGGACAGTATGTTAATGATTGTCTAGAAATATTTAACTTGTTGTTTTCTATAAATGAGAAGACTTACTCATAAAGCTTACTTAATAAGCTGGAACATGACCAAAGTGATACCAGAACAGCAGTGTGCCCTTGTGGTAAAAAAGGAGTCCAGCAGTGCCACAGGGATGAAAAAGCACCTGGATTCTCTTTGATAATAGAAGGGGCTGAGAGAGCTGGGCGTGTTCAGTCTGGGGAACACCAGGATGGGCAGGATCTCATCAATACAAATATCTAAGTAGAAAGAATGAAGATGAGGGAGCCAGACTCTTTACAGTACTACCCCCTGACAGGACAAGAGGTAATGGACACAAATTAAAACACATGAAATTCCACAAGAAAATAACTGGGAGGGTTGTCCAACAGAGGAGTAAGTTTCCAGAAAAGTCATGGAATGGCTGCCTGTGGAGGTATTTGAAGCCAAATTGCACATGATTCAGGACTGACTGCTCTACCTGACCTGGCTTGAGCAGGGGATTTGGGTAAAATGAACTCAAGAGGTCCATTCCAACATCAATAATTACGTGATTTTCTCTAGTTTTGTTTGATTGGTGGTCTGTGCCCAATAGCAATGACAGGTTCCATGCTGAAGGGACAGTGAGTGTCTCTAGGAAGTAGTACATTGTTGTGGCTGAAAGTGAATTGTTTGATGGAACAAATGGGCTCAGGAAATCAGGATGTTGCTGGGACTCCTGGTAAGTAGTTCAATGTTTCTGATGTCTAGCTTGGACACTTGAGCCTGCATTAACTTGCAGGCCTTTTCCATGACCAGTCTTCCTTAGACTTTTGTTAACGATTAAGAAGAAAAGATGGTGAAAGCCTTGTGAAATAAAATGTTTGCTGTTTCGATTAAGTACAAAATATATAATGTAAAATATACAATTGATACTATTTTTTGTTTATTTGTTACTTTATTTTACTAACTTTCCTCCTTTCATTTCTTGTTAACTGTTGAGAGTTACAAAAAGGAAACATAACTGACGCTAATTTACCTGAGTTGGGAGATGGCAATTGCTTTTTCCCTCTTCTCCCCAAAGTTAGCTGAAATGGCCTGTCTCGAAGCTGCTCTTGCTCAGACCTCATGCAGAGCAAAGCAAGGAGAATGCAACTTCTGGTTTTGGTTCAGACTTTTGACTTGAAATCTTTCTTCTGGAGAAAGGCTGGCACAGAGCATTATCTTATCAGTCTGCAGATAAGTCGTAACAGCATTAGGCTCTTTCAGGCATTGCTGTCAGCTGTTGTTCTGATCACGGGCTCAGTTGTTGCAAAAGACTGTCTTGACAGGGTGAGGCAGATTTTTTTTTTTTTTTCTTTTAAACAGAAAGCAAAAACTGATTAAAAAGGATAGGAATTAAAATGTATACAGTGAAGGGATGACAGCAGGAATGTAAGTTTTGTATTCCAGATGTTTTTTGAAGCTTAATCAAAGCTGGATATTATGGCGATGTAATTTGGGTCGTGCTTGGTGGGTCTGGTCTGGCTGAGTCCTGGCATCAGGGCAGCAATGCTGAATGGTGCTGCAGTCAATCCTGAGCTTCCATGTGGTGACAGTGGTCAGCTATAATGAGAGGTTTCATAATTTTCACATTTCTATTGTAGATCTAGTTTTAAGTAATAGCTGTTAAGAGAGGTCAGCATTTTTCTGATGTACTTGCAATAGGCCTTTCTTTTCTCTGCTCTACGCTTCTTTTGTTTGTTAGACGTGATTTCATCACAGACCTTGGGTTTTATCAGAGGGTGTTGTTTGGACTACCTCGATATTTCCATCTTCAACTTTTCTGGCTTCTATAAAAGGTAAGTCTTTGTTGGTTTATGCTTACAGATAGATGTTTTCATGCTTTTAAACCCCTCTTTGTGTGTATTTGGTGTGTATTTGTCAAATATGCATAATGTAAATGCAATAAAAATTTCTGTGAAAATCCCTGGTTCTCTGAGATGTTGCAATAGAAAGATGTTATATTTTTTAAAGGGTAGGTACTGGACTAGTGTTCATCTAAAGTGTTAGAGGATATTATCCTTTTTGACATGCAAAGCCATACTATTGCTGAACGCTGTGATTATTGATTTTTAGGAAACTTCTTGCACTGATAATGTGGGAAGGCAGCCCTTTATTCATGTATGTCAGTCTGTAATTACTGAACTTAGAGGGATTTTCGGGAAATATTAAACAACTAGCCTCAGGACAGATTTATGGCTTCAAAGAATCTTGATATTCTTCTACAGTTTTTCTGTATGTATTTTTCCTTTTAGTGTTTTGATTTGGTTTTGTTTTTTTAAGATAGCAATCTGAGAAAACAGTCAAAATGCCCCAAGGTGGACTTTCTGTTAGGGATCATCCTCTGGATGAGTGAGTGGGTCTGAAGCCCTTGGATGAGAAGGACCATTGACATTTGAGCTAGAGAGTGACTGATGACAGTAGCTGGTTTCACCATCCATGGAGCAGGACCAGGGGAGAACACACCTTTGGAGTTGTTTTCATGGCAGATGCAGATGCCTCAGTAATGGTGTACTTGGTAATGTTGCTCTTTTGCATGGGCTAGGAAGCAGTAACTCAAGAGGTTGGACTGTCGTTATCTTGGCCTTGCCCCTTGTTCCTTCTACCTTGTTCCAGTCCTGCTTCTCTTTGTGCACTTAACTCAGTAAGCAAATACCAGTTGTCTTATTCGGATCTCCCTGTTCTGCAAGTCTCTGCCTCTCTCTTAGCTCCTGCTCTGCTATATCCATTATCCTATGTGTACCCTCCTTCAGTCCTAATCTTGTTATTTCTGCTCCTGCATTCCTTGCCTGATCAGTTCCTGCATCCTGCCACATGTTCTGTTCTTCCCTCCTATTCCAGTTTCCTTGTCTCTATGTGTTATTTCCCTTTGTCTGTGCATAGATTTTATTTCTTTGCATGAGATGCAGAGGATTGATATTTACTTGCCATGTGGATGTCTACTGCTGTTGGGATAAAGAGCTGTTGTAACTGGCCTTTACATGAATAGTTTGGTTTTACCCCTCTTGGCAAGGAAGGAGGCACATATCCTAACCCACTGGAAGAATAGGGCCAACTACAGTTTTTCGGAAATTTATATCATGTGGATGAATTTAGGTATTGAATTTTATGAATTTATGAATTATGAATTTTCTTGGCCATACACAGTAGTGTACACCTGTGACACAAAGGATGCATTCCTATTGAAACTCAGTCATCTTTGGAACTACCAGAGATTGCCCTTTTTTTTTTTTTTTTTTTGTGTGTGTGATAGTTAACCCAATGTATTTTCCATTAGCATTCTTCTTGGAAATAAACAGGGCTCTCTGAATAACTAATATGTATATTTATTTTCATGAAGATGTGTGCACAAGAAAGCATTTGACAGTGTCAAATGTGGTTGATGAAAATGTGATCAGCTTTGCAATCACAAGCTTGACAACAAGATTGTGAAAGGTTTTGGGATAACATTTTAGAAGGCAAAACTATACACTGTTAATTAGAGTAGATCAGTTGAAATAACATTAAAGGTAATGGAGATGGACAGAACTTTTCACAACTGAAGCATCAGGAATTACAGTGCCTTGGGCAAGTAATGTTACCACATACAATAGGTAGTTTATCTGTTGCTGCAGGTTCCATATTCCTATAGAGGAGCTAGTGCTGCAAATTATCCAGTTGTAATGCAATAATCCATCAGACTTCTACTCCTTTTGAAGGCTATTTAATTGAATGAACTGCAGTATAACAAGTTGTATGGTTACATATATGAAAGTCCCAGAAGGCTGTGACTTGCTTATTCTGTTGCCCTTCCAAACTATTTTTTTTTAAATTTGCAGTGGAGAATTTTCGAAGGATATTTCATTGTAGTTAACATTTAACTGTTCTAAATATCTCTTATTATTAATACCAAATATTCCATCCTTTAAAAAAATAACTGGAGTTTTATGGAGGATATTTAGGAGAGGCACCTTCTTCCAGTATTACCTGCAGCCAGAAATTAGTTTTGGTTTACATGTTAAATTAGTAGTGTTGCTTAAATGAACTGCTCTCAACCTGCAGGGAATACTGAGCAATAGTTTTGGGAAGTGTAATTGGAACTGCCCAGATAATGAATTAAATGCTTGTACAGTCTTTTCTCACTGATAAAGAAGATGCAAGAATTGATGAAGACATAATTGCACTTAAAATCTACTTTTAAAACCATTTTAATAAAACTTTCACAGTTATTTTGAGTTGAACCAAATAAACTTAGGTAAAATTGAGGAGTTGTCTATTTTGACCTAAATGGGAATCACCTTCACATATTGCAGACTGACCACAAGAAAAATGTTATGGTTTTATTTTAAAAGTTTGTCATAAGCTAAAGCAGTGCATCACATACAATGGAATATACACTTTCCAGTCTGTCATAAGCACTGTCTTGTTGACTAGTGCAGACTGTAAGAGTATTGTAAGTAAACTTGGTAGCAAATGGTATTTTTTATTTCACCTTTTTTGTGATGAAAGGAGTAACAGTGTGAGGGATTTAGGCTTTTGCACAGTGGTCTTGTGTTCTGGGGCTGCATTTTGAGTGTTCCAAGGTGGCACAATTACTGAAAGAAGTCAGCCTGCCTTCTGCAGTCCTTGGCTGCTTGCTCTCTCCAGCAAAAAAAACCAACGAAAAAAGGCAGCTTATTTTTCATGTAGATAATACATTTCATCCCATTCTTTGCAGCTCACAAAAATACTTACCCCTGCACACGTGTGCATAGGGGCACTGAATAGGATAGAGCTAGTAGTTATCTGTGAAAAACTTGATTTAAATTGATCATCAACGTGTTTTTCCATTAGTTTAATTGCTGATTGTTCCTGTTCTTTTGTTGTGCTCTATCTAGAACTTCAGGTCAGGAGGTCAAGCCTGCTGGCATTTTCCTGTGCCTTCAGAACTGCACTGCCTCTGGCCCATGCATTCATCTCCCCACGTGTCATGCTGTTAGTGCTTTCTCTGCTGTACTCACTTTAAAAGCACTATTTATGGGTTGAGGTACTCCCTCCAAAACATAAACATGAATAATTTAATTTATATGTGACATCACTGTAAGTGATATAAACATATGTAATTGTGTACAGTTACTAGGAAAGAATTATTTCAGTTATAATGCCTGTTATTTCTACTGATTACACTGTCTTTACTTAATTCATCTAAAAGGGAAGAAATGGCAGAGAGCTTCTTTTGCAGTTCAGCTTTTGAAAATTGAGTATTGCTGCTTGATGTATGCACAGATTTTTCACTTCTGAGAAGAAGAAATCCTATGTTGTCCCCATTTATAATGTACAGACCTCTCTTTCCATATTTGTACTTTTTAAATAAAGAATACAGTGAGTTCTCAGAAATGTGCCATTCAAGTGCAGAGTGATGGTACTCAGCCTTCTGTGGGTACAGTTTGGAATATGGTGAGGATCCTGGTGGCTTAATTACTGTGCTGCTGCTTTTCTGATTAATGACTGAAACCATGACTTACTGGACAACCAAAGACCATCTGAATTTCATTGTTTCTCAGGACATGCACAGCTTTGAGAGGACAAGAAAAGGAAAAAATTAACTGACTTCTGGCTAAACTTCACTAATTCCTCAATTGCTCCTTTGAATTAATCAGGTCTTCTCGCTCAGAGAATATCTGTAAGTGTGAGAAACAGGAACTTCCTAATTCTTCAATCATTGAGTTTTATTTAGACAATACATTGGTAGATGTTATAGAGACAAAATATATAGTGGAGCTGGATTCTCCACAAATTGGCACCTTTCTGAATTCCAGTAGAAGTGCTTGTGTCCATAGTTAGGACAACTACTTAGCAGGTTAATTGATTTCTTAAGAAGGGGGATCTCTGAAGGTAAAAGGGCCTCTGAAAAATGCATTGATTAAAAAGAAATCAATCTCACAGCTGCATAATTTTATAATCTGGTTGGACTTGTATGTCTAGAAGACCACTTGGTTGTTCTGCAGGCTCTGATGCTGGGAGTTGTTAGTTGAATGCATAAGCATTATTGGTACTGGCTGTGCATGTACAGCTGGAAAGCCTTCTGCACTTTTCTACTGTCCCAATTGCCTGTAGGTTGTACAGCATATACAGTATCTTAAAGTACAGCATATACAGTATCACAGCATCCCAAATCAAACTTACCTTGTTGTATTCTTGCCTCAAAATCAGATTTTGTTTTCAAGACTATATCAATAAGCTTTTTGAAGTTTTTGGTTTGATATTTTTTTTATTATCTTACACTAATATAGCCCTGCAATATTTAGGATTACAAATGCAGCTTTATTTAAAACAAACAGCTTTCAGTGAAATTGCATTACTTTTCTACTACTAAACGCAGATTTATATGTGAGGACTAGAACACTGAAGGTCTCCGAGTCCAGTGTTATAAATGTGAATGCTTCCAGTGGCTAATATTTATGCTTTTTCTTATTTTCTGAAAGGTAATATTACTTGTTAGATACTCATAGTGAAGAGTTGAATATCCTTTTCTTTGTATGAAAGTGTAACAGTCTTCTCTGACTGATTGTGCAGTCATGACATAGCTGAGGTGAAGATCCAACTTCAAACATTGCAAGATAAATCATTTCCACATTCTTGCTTAAGTGGCTATTTTAGTGTAGAGAAGCACATTTTCTGTTGAGTGCTAATGCCACTGTCTCCTTGACCCAAGGTCTTAACTATTCTGAGCAAAGTAGATTTGGTACTTAGCGTAAGAAAGAGTTTGCAAGTAAAACAGTTGTGCCATGTGGAAATTTTGAAATTTCTGTACCTTGTGGGATTGTCCACTGATAAAAGCACTGATTGAATGAAGTATGTTTTATACAAAGAATTAATAGACATATTCTCCTTTCTTATTTATAGAAACTGGAGTGGGTGGCTGGGATCACAGCTATGTATGGGACTGTGTAAGGGACCTTCGAGAAGACTGCATGTTTCTCAAGTTATTGTTTTGGCCAGCTGCTCTGCCCTTGTTTTCAGCAATGAGATCTATTAGCATGAGACATTTTGCTAAAAGGGGAGGAAGTAGGAGTGTTTAATGTTGCTTAATGGAAACAAGACTGTAGTTTTATCTTAATTTTGCTGTTTGAGAGCAGTCTGGCCATTAACTCATGAGAAACAAAGCCATGGAATGATATTTGTAGTCTTAGCAGATAAATCTCTGGAATTTCGTTAACTAACAATGCTGGTTAAGCTTCAGTAGCTTTATTGCCACTAGGAATATAATGGTGTTAACTACAATCAGCTACATTTAACATGAGCTCAGGCTATAGCCATTTCTGCTTTCAGTGTGCCACCTTTGAGATGTGTTGCTGCTTTCAGTCTGAGTTGCCAGTACTGTGTCATGATGTTCCCAAATCCATTGGGCAGTGGCAGTCCCATTATAGAAGAACCTCTTCCGCCCCTGGATTGTCCCAGCTTGTGGTGTCAAATTTTTCCACAAATACAGAGAGGCCTTGAATATCTGAAAGGCTTTCTAAGTTTTAAAGAGGAAGAACATTTGCAGAAACAGGGAGAAAGTATATGCAGTTATTCTGCTATTCTTTTGGCTGCTTATTTTTAGTGGCTGCATAAGACAATTCTAAAATTGAGCATTTATGTGGGAGTAAAAACAGGGATGCTCTTGCCCTGCTGCTACCTGGTGATTGTCCAATTATTTTTCTAACACAGAACTGTCTAGCTTTATCTGCCAGCATAGAAAGAGCATGGGACAAGGTCTCTGTCTGCTTCATGCTGTTCCTGCCTTTTGCAAGAGTAGTCTTGCATCTCTCAAAGAGATGAGCTATTGTTTGGAAAAGCCTTTTACTATTTCTATTGTTTCCTCATCTAAAAAAAATAGACCCTAAAAGATAGATGGCATTTGCCTTTAAATGAATTTTGCTGGGTTTAATTCAAGCAGCAACTTCAGTGACTGTTATCAAATACCATCACACTGCTTACTTTTTAAAGGAAATGGAAAAAATGTCTGACACAAAGGCATCTGAAATGAAACACTCAATAATCACAGTATACCAAGATCTTACCTCCTGGAAATACTGCATGTCAGTGTTAAAAATAAAACATAGACTCATTTAGTCCTGAGCATTTACAAGTAAATTGTTTGAAACTGAAGAGAATGGCTGGAAAACTAGTTTTCCTGGGAAATAAACTTGGGTACTTCAATTTGTGCTTCTTACAATGGGTGTTTTAGCAGTGTGCATAATAAATGTAAAGTTGTTATTTAGTAATGTGAACAATAATGTCAGCAATAATAAGGATGGGTAATGACAGTCCAGCAGCATTTTCTGGATGAGGATACCAAGGGACAAACTGTTATTACTGTGCAGTTGGTAAAGTATTACATATATATTTTCTCCTTCTCACTTCCTCCAAGCTGCCTGTCAATCCACTGTTACTATGCTCATTTATGTCAGTGCATTATAGGGTGGACTAGGAAAGCTACTCAAGAAAGATGCAGCTGCATTGAAAGAATTTGTTTAAAAAATGAATTCCTTACTGGCTTTACAGGACTGGCCAGAGGAGTCAAACATTTATGGATATGGCAAGTAGCTATGTGGTAGAGCATAAAGAACCATAAAGTGTAAGTATAGATTATTGAATCCTGAAAAGTAAAAGCAAGGGTAGTGTATGTTTTGTGTAATAAACATCTTCAAGGATACATAGTAGCCATAGAAAAGTCACTCAATACCTTCCTTCCCTTTCTACCCCTCTTCAGTTCACATGTGCACACCAAATTAGATTCTACTGAGTGAAAAAACTCAACAATTTTTTTTTTTTCTCTTTGGAAACATATTTAATGACACTTGCCTAGCTGCTTCATATTTCTAGTTTTCTTTTCCCTCCTTGAAATGGAAAGATTTACACAGCATTTGCAGTTGGATGAAACATGACAAAACGATTAGGTAATTGTTGGGCACAGTATGCTGAACATATAAAGCTTCATGTGACAGCATAAGGTATTAACTGCAATTGAAGATAAATGTATATTCACATACTCTGCATTCTAATTGGTGAAGTTCTGGTTGAGCTAGTGTTTCCCATATCCTTCCAACCTGAAAAATGTTTTCTTTAAAGTGGGATTGTAGTGGTGGTTTGCACTTAAATTTAAGATGATTTTATATTTTTATTTTTATATTCCTTGATTCTAATAAGAACAGTTGTAGATACAACACAGGACAGATTTCCCTGTTTTTAGCTGGAGGTGCTTTTAGAAGTATCAGATCTTTTTACTGTTCTCTCAATTAGTGAAATACGAGTTAAGAATGGGTTGCATTGCAGGATGAGTTTATAGTTCTCAGGCAGCTGCAGGTCAGTTGCATGAAAACTATTTTTGATGATTCCTTCAGTGTGGGAAAAATGTAATAAAGGAATATCTGACATTTCACAAAGTGTTTCTGAATATACAAAGTATATTTAGTGTTAATTTACATATCCAACTTAACAGCCCTTTCATCATAAAGATTTTTCTTTTTAAATTGATATTTCCTTTCCCCATTGTTCTGAAAAGGAAGGGGAAAAAGAAGTCTTTGAAGTAAGTATCTATAGTTGAAATTAGCATGGACTGAGTTCAATGTAGCACAGAAGCAACATCATCTCGAACTGGGACACAGAGGAGGTGACATAGCTCATAAAGTACTTGGTTCAGTCAAAATATTTAGTTTGACATTTTTCTTGCTATGGCTTTCAAGGCTTTGATCTCTTTGCTGAGAAGTTGGAGATTTGCAAGGGGCAAATTAGAGCCTAAATATTTAGTAAACCTTATGGTACTTAGAACAATTTTAAAAATGGAGCATTTATTAATTGGACATTAGCATTAATTATTAGTGTGACTAAAAGCATGATTAGTCAGGCTATTATTTGGCACCTTTAGTATCTAGAAGAACCCCTTAAAAATTGTTTTTATGTTTGCCTTAAACG
>VZRH01003746.1:61965-133483 GCA_013397555.1 Urocynchramus pylzowi | reverse complement strand
TTTTTGTTTTGTTTTTTTTTTTTTTTTTTTTTTTTTTAATTTGGTGGAATTTGCAAGTTTCTCTCAGCTTTAGAGCCTGTTGTAGTGTTAATTTAAAAGGTGTAAATAATAACACTGAAAGGATTCATTTGTAAGTTAAATCATATTTTTACTATGAAGTTTTATTACTAGATGTTTAATCTTGGACAGATGGAAAAAGTGATGAGCGAGTTACCTGTTTTTTCTGGTTTGTTTGATTACTGAGTTAGGGAGCTGTCTTCCTTTTGCTACTTGTAGTACTTAACACACATGATGTATTCTACTACTGTTGTGGAAAGCAGAACTGGAAATGGAGGGTAGTGGATCCTTTGCAGCTTCTGAGCAGATGATTCTCTAAATGAACCAGTGGTTAAAATAATTTGAAGCAAGCACTGTTTCACTTCTACAGCCAAAAGAATGGTGGCTGTTGTCGTGAGCATTACTGAAGAAGAGGTATAATATGTGTATGTTTGGGAGATTTTCCAAAGATTCTAGAGGAGAAGATAGAAGCTGCCTAGAAACATTTTATGTGAAGCAAAGTTGGAGTCCTGAAATGCATTCTTTATGCCTAACAAGTGTTGATATAATTTTTTTTTTTAATATTAAACATCATTTAGAGTAGTATTCAAGAATCGTCCTTAACAGTGGTTTCTCTCCCTTTTGGATTAGCAGATGTTAGGTCGACAGAATAGCTGCAAACTTGTTATCTGTTCTGCCTTGGCTGTGGATATTTGTGATTCACACACACACAGATCGGTGTCTCAAGGGTTCTTTTTCCTCATCCTTTCCTTTTGATGTAATAGATTTATAATTAGTTAAGAGTAAATGCAGAGATGATCTGTAGTGCCAACAGTCTGGCAGCCTGTCACAGAGCCATTGCATCTCACCTTTTCTCCTGGAAAGCTGGCCTCCAAAACACACTGTCATGCTGTGTGCCTCAGGAAGTGAGTCTCCATTCTGAACAAGTTGGATTGGCACTTTCTTTCTCTAAGCTGTATGTGCTTCTGCTTTAAGTTATGCTGGCTCTGAGGATTGGTATTTTGTTAGATTAAGGATTACTTCTTTACTTCTTAGTGCCACTGGCAGTTGTGTTTTATGTGGCATGGATAAATCAGCCCCATAGTGTTCGTGTGCTGTTTCAGGTATGGTTTTGCATCTGTATCCCAGCAGTGAATCTTAGGATGAGCAAGAGTTTGTCTGCTTCAGCAAATTGGACTACTGGTCTCTTCCTGCATGTTCATGTTAAAATACCCATTTGCTTAATGACTGATGACAAATGCATTAAGGATACTGTGACCTATGTCTGGAATCATTAAATAGGGTTGTGATGATGAAAAAAGAATCAGGAAAATTAGGTACTCCTTCAAGAATTTTTTTTTTTTAAATTCTTGTTGCTGAGACCAGCTTAATTGACTAGTCTAACAGATCTCCTCTGGCTTTTCTTGTCCACAGACTTTGAAAAAGATGATGGCTGTTTTTCATTATGAAATACTATCTTTCTCACGTGTATCAGTGTAGTGGTGACCAGAGAAAAACTGACCGATGCACATATTGTATTGTAATGCAGTAATTACTTAAGACATGCAGTGATCTTCTATTCCTGTCAGCTGTGTAGCAGGTTCAGTTAATAGATCCACTCCCATGTTTGAAAGTGCCTTGCTTAATACAGACTTTGGTGGTGTGTGCCCAGCCTGACTTGGAGGAGGCTCGGTTCTGGGCTCTTTTCCTTGCTGTGAATCATGCAGCCCGGGTATTTTTAGTGCTGCAATGGATTTACGTTCTTAGATTAGCAGCAGCCTCTCCTGGGCATGGGCAAAGCTAAACCAACTGGGAATGCCTCCACAGAAGATGGTGCTGGTGACTCTTGCTGCTGATATTCTAGAGGGACTCTTAAGGAGTGTTATGTTATCCATCTGATATCTTAATAACATCAAATCGTTTAGGTGCAAAACATATGAAAAGCTGTGAGTACAAGAAACAGTCCCAAAGTACCTTAATCCTTCCATCGATAGCACCGCTATTGGGTTACAGGGTTTTAATCCCAGAGGAGTTGTTGCCTGACATTAAACTGTCCAAATAGTATTTATATCTGCTGCTGCCCTGCAAGATCACTTAACCCTGCACAGCAGTTTAAAAGTAGTTAATGACAGACCCAGCATGACTTGCCCCTTATGAATGATCACATAAGTTCGACCTGTGCTGTCATGGTTTATGGAGGAAGGCAGTTTGTCCATAGCCTGCTTCAGCCACAGCAGGTAATTTGAAATGAAATGAGACAGTTTCTACAAGCAGATTGATTTGGGAATCTTGCCTGTTCTTCCCTTTGACCCTTGACAAGTTGACACTACAAAGATTGTGACTTTAAAAAATGATTGGGTGCAAATACATTTAGGTAGATGATTTACTATGTGTTAAAGCAAGGACAGTGCATTTAGAATGGAGCTGTGAGGGAAGGTAATTGTAAACTTTAACAACTCGTGTTTTATGCTTCTGTATCTTATTAATTGTCTGAGTAGGTGAAATCTTCTGATAACAGGAGACCAAGTACTGTATCTAATAAACTGCATGTGAGAGTCCACAGACTCTACATACCAGTATTCAGTATTTTAGTTATGCAGAAATAAGTGTGTGGAATTTAGAAATGCAACTGGAATGCTTTCTTTGAGCTGCAAGGGTTAAGTCTGAAGACGAACATCTGGATGTATAGATTTCCCAATCCAAATACGTCTTTATTTTGTTATTCTTTTGTAAATGCAGTCATGCAAATACAAATATTGAAACAGCAAGTTCCAGCATACCATAGATAACTGGCAAATAGTGAAATAATGAAAGGATGCCAGAGAGAGAAAATCACAATTATGTATCTATAAATACTCTGGTTTTGCAAAGCATACACCCTCTTAGTTAAAAATAATTATGTAGATTTTATAAGACACTAAATAGAGATTTTATTCGAGTGCCTTTTTCTGATTTATGTAATTGGATTTTTCCCAACTATTACATGATTAATTACATCATTTGAAAATAAATAGCTAAAATGTTTTGCTTCTGAAGAATTACCCTACAATGATCCAGTATAGTATGTAAAACACAAGTACAAATGTTGCTGAAGTATGTATCATATAAATTTCATTATCATTTCAAATTGAATGTTTAATTAAATTACAGTCCTAGTAAGCATAAACTAATCTTTGATAAGCCACCTAGCATTAAATGTGCTATGAGGGTGTAGTTGTAAAGGCATAAAGCAAAGTAAATGTTTGCACAAAATTCATCTCTCTGCAGGTCTTTCTCCCTACTGTCTGTTCCAAGTGCTTTGTATGAAGCATTATTTTGAAGATGCTTATAAAAAAATTCTTATTGGTCTAGGTTGAAATTGTTTAATACCTTTTTGACTGTGTCTTTACTGAAGAATATTAGAAGTATTTTGCTGAAATGTTTCTTTATGTTGTCCATTGGGTTTAATAGACGTGCCATTTAATAAGCTCTCTACCTGTAAGGATAGACTATTTGACCTTTGTGACCTGCCAGTGGTAGACATAGTATAAGATTGCTTTGTGAAATAAAGCTGTCGGTAACATCAACAAAATAAAAAATGATCGTATTCCAATACTCTCTGCTCAGTACTATGACAGCACTGAAATATGGAATAAAATTGAAAGTAGATTAGTTTTGGGTCCTAAGTCATGTTTTGACAAGATATAAGAGAGGAGAACATATCTTTGAACTTTTAGTTTTAAAGTTTTTTAATGAAAATATTTATCATTTTGTAAGGTTCCTTCTTTCTTTATCACAACGGGGCTGTATAACCTTAAAACAATCCATTCTCTTATTGTGAGGGATATAAATACTGTACTATCTTTTATATTAAACATCATAAAGGATACATGCACAGTATGAAATTGCTTGACACTTGCAAGTAAAGGACTGTCATGTTAATAAAAAGCTTATTGGAGAGGTTGAAAAATAAGTCATTAATAAGCCACATATTTTTAAACTATGTAAAGCATGTAAATACTGCAGACAAGAAGGCAGGCTTTGCCATATTTTCTCCTCTCTTTTTGAAATACTTAAGGTCTAAAGCAATAGTGTAAATGAAAATTATCCACTTGCCTGTTCTGTGCTTATTGCAAACTTTGTATGATTAGAAAAGAAATTGATACTTTTAGCTGCGGTTATTAATCAAATCAAATGAAGAGTTTGGGGGGAGCAGTGATGGTGTGACTGTGAATAATAGCATTTAGGCAACTTGCTTTCAGTCTTTTCTGAAGAAGAAAAAAACAAACCAAAAGAAGAAACCTTTAAAGAGGGAGTAGGAAAATCCCGTCGCCAAAATCCATTTTGTACTATAGCTACGTAGTGTGGGAAATGAAGGGAAGGTATATTAAACAGTGACCATAGTCTCTCTGTCTTCATTTCTGTGCATCAAAAATAGAAATCAAATGAATTGTAACTTTTCAGTCTAAATTTGCTGTTTCTCCTTGTTTATTTTTTTAATACTACATTTTTTGAAAATGCCTTTCTGTTTGGTTATTCTCATTTGCTCTTCTATTCCTCTAAGTGCTCAATTGTTAGTCTTTTTTTAAAAGTACTTTTAAGTTAATGGAGTGGATTTTTTTCCCATGGCAAACATTTATTTTTGAAGCCAAAGGAATATAATACCTTTCCTGAATGAAGTCACAGCACTTCTGTGAAGATACTAGTCTCGGCAAATTAGGGCATTCTCTGAGGAAATATGGTATTTTTTTAATGGTAACTCAAAGCCAAAAATATTAACATAAAATCAGGTAGAAAATTCATACAGAATTTCTGTCTTACCCAGCGCCTCAAAGAGGGCTGCAGTGATGTGCTGTTAGCAGAGCTTTATCTTCTTGGAGCATGATATAACTCCAAAGTTTAGTAAAACAATGGAAACCGATAACAAAGGAATGTTGCCCATCCTCAAGCTGTGCCTCAGGTTGTTTGAAATGAAGAGGAGAAAAGCTTGCAGGAAAATCTACCTGCTCTGCATTGGACTGTACTAAAGGACAAATGCATTTGACTGTGTTATTGACTTTGTGGTTTTGCCCTTTCAGATGATGTGAAAGCAATGTAATTGGATTATCCTCTGGCCCCACAGATGGTTGAGATGCTCTGTTGCTGAGATCTTTGGTGGAAACTGTTGTCTCTCTCTTTGAATGAGGTTAATCCCCATTTCTGTTTGTTTCTGTGACTGTAAGCCAGGAGCCATGGCCCCAGTAGCAGCATCTTTGCTGTCTTGAGTTCCCAGTGCTCCAGGGTCATTTCAATGCCAATGGCCAGAAAGTGGGGCAGGGGTGGAGAGCATGGAGTGTCGGTCATCAGCAAACACTGAGGAGGAGTCTCGTGCTGGAAGTACCATGTGCCCCTTTTTCAGTGGTGAGAAGCTCCTGGAGAGAGTAAACTCTTCCTGGCACAGTGAGGTAGGGTTTCCATGTGTGCCTGGCTGGGGTTGTCAGCAGCAATAGAACATGGCTTTGTTGTGGATTCACTTTAGCAAAAGGAAAGTGCTCCCCTGCTTCCCCAGCTTTTGCATCAGTAGTGTTTCTTGTGGCAGGACTACTTCTTTTTTTCCTTTCAGACTTATGTGCATATTTTAAAATACAGTTTATACTGCTGTTTTTCCTGCTTTCTGGTGATTTTGCAGAAGCCTGTTGTGTTGGAGGTGAGCTGTAAGGCAGTGAACAGCACAGTGATGAAGCACACGGTTTTGTCTGTAGCTGTTCATTCGCTGTTTCACTTCACGATGTGTCTCCTTTACCCTAGCCTGCCATTCCTTGCCCAAATTACAGTGATAGATGGAATTGCTCAGAAAATGGGCAAGAGAAAGCGGTGTCTAGCTGCCCAGGATTTGCCAGCAGTTCTTTTGGATTTGCACTCCTTGTCTGTCTATGTTAGACAGTTTTTTAGTCATTACATTGCTAACTCCCTGAGATGAACCACGTGGAATTACAAACGGATTAATCCTAAATGGTTTTTATGAGTCAGTATTTGTTAGTGCTGAGAACTGTTGTTACACATATGATCAGGAATTTGTTACTTAAACTCAGATATTTGGAAACCTTTACTTCAGTGGATTAAATAGAGGCTGAGAACATTGAAACAATCAAACAGGTTTTCTTACCTTTCAACAGGAAATGTGGGGTCTTATGCCTATTTGACATGGTTTGTGTTTCTTAAAACCTCTGACTTGTTTAAACAGCTGTGTAACCACGTATCTTTTAATTTAATTGCTTTGCATCAAAAATCATAAAGATTTAAGCAGAAGCTCCATATTCTCCATAATTGACATGAATAAATGGCTTAAAAATGAAGGTATACAAAGTAACTTATTAAACCAAAGGTAGAGGGGGGACTGGGAAGAATCAAGAGAGCAGGAGTGGGGTAGCCCAAGAGATTATGGTGTAACATGCACTGTCTCACAGTGGGTCACTCATAATGCTGCCTCTCATGTGGACAGTTCTGGGTGGTTTTGAAATAAGTGTCAGCATAGTGCAGACAGACTTGTGGAAGGCAGCTGTCTGTCACTGTTTTGGTTGGTCTTGGAAGAGAGCCTGAGACTGAATGAAGCATGGGTAGATGGAAATTTTTGAGTATGGACCTATTAACCCTATTACAGGGAAGCTGCCAATTAGCCCATTATATCTTTTCTGAAAAGAAACCTTGCCTTTTAAGAATGCTAAGTTGCCTGTAAATCAACACTTGAAAAAGAAGTTATCCCACGGATCATATGGCGGGCTCTAACCTGGATTACTTGGCTCAAGTGTGTTTTGACTGGCATCGTGCAAAAGCCTTTCTTTTAAGTTCAAACTTACTGCACACTGGCACTAGAAATTTAGCTTAGATTTGCCCTTTTGAACAGATATACAGAAGAGTGCAGATAGAAATGGTGGACACAGTATAAAATGCATACAAATACATAGTGTAAAATGTATATAAATTATTCACCAGTAAGTATATTTCTTTGGAAACTCACCCAATTTTACTATAAAGTACAACAATTGATCAGCCTTTTCTTTTAGCAATTGATCAGCCTTTCTTTTCTTTTTTTTCCCTTCCCACCCCATCTGTGATTATTCTCATTCCTTTCTACAAAATGCATAATAGTTGAATTTACTACTAATTGCTCGTTCTTGAACTTAAAGCTCAGTTCTTTATAACCCTTTTCCAAAATGCCGCAAAAGATTTAAATCGCACGCATAAGACTACTTCGGGAAGCAGTATAAACGGAGGATTTCTGTGATAATTGTTTTATTCCGTAACACGCTCAGTCGCTGCGGTCCCTGTGCCCCGTCGCTGTCGCGCTCAGCGTGGAAGCGCCGGTGGCTTTGCTCCCGCACTGCTCCGAGCGGCCGACAGGTGGCAGCACCACCTGCGCTGTGCGCGCGCGGGCCCGCGGCGGGGACACTCGGGGCAAAGCTGGGGACACGGGGACACGGGGACACGGGGACACGGGAACACGGGGACATGGGGCATGGGCACTGCCGGGGCCGACGTAGAACTGCCTTGTGAGCATAAAAAATGTGTTATTGGAGCTGTGCTTTGCTGCCTGCTCCGTGCTAACGGAGACACAGAAAGTCGTGCTAATGATTTTGGGTGTCATATGCAGGCTCTGTGCGTGAAATTTCAGTGGCTGAGCACACGTCTGTTCGTGTAAACCCCAATATTCTGTTCCCGGTGCAGGGAGTGGCAGCTGCTAACCCGAGTCTCAGCCAGCTGCGTGCGGCCCGGGCACACTGTGCCTCTGGGAGCTGCTGCTCCTGCCAGCGGGGCCGCAGCACAATCGGCACAGTCCTTTGCTGGCCGTCTGCTGGTCACTGAAGGTTCGCATTAATGACTTCCAAGGGATGAAAACTGAAAGGATTTGCAATGGTGGTTTGTCTTCAGTTATTCGCATAATTATTTTTATGAGTAGAGCGTGCTAAAGAAATGTTCTGCATTTTGACCAGGACAGTTTGTTTTGGAGAGCAGCCTTTATAGCAGCTATTACTGCTGCATGTCACTTTTATGATCACAGTGAAATCATCTGAAATACAGCTTATTTGTGTTGTACTGAGGTTTTCTTCTTTCTGAGAATATATGGGGCTTTTTTTTTGTGGGTTTTTTTTCCCCCATATTGAGTTAAAGTCAATGGTACAATGGTACTGCTTAAAAGCTGTACATTTTTTCCTTCTTTCTGCTTCTGCCAAATGCTTTTCCATTCACTCTTTCTTGACATTGCCTGCATGGTGTTTTTGGAGGAAGAGGACTTGATGTTATTGCCTTCAAGGGCTTCACCAACTGGTTTTCACCTTTCCATTGGCAATCTGTGATAGGTGAAATGCACCTCGTTGTGTGTGCATTCCATTGTGTGTGTAATTCCATTCTGTCAGGCTTCAGAGTTCGTTTCAGACTTGAGTTGCAAATAGAAGCACATGCTGGAGTTGATGGAGGTCTGTTAGCAGTGTGTATTGCTCTTTCGTTGTGCTCCTAATATGAACAAATGTTAAAGGGCCTTATAAAATGCCTCCTATTTTCTCAGGCACAAGAAAATGGTAATAGACTTGGGTATTGAGAATCACAGGAAACTCCTTAGCAATGGGAAGCATGCTGCTTCCCCGTGGATGAATGAGCTGTTCTCCAGTGCAGTTCGAGTCCCAATCGACTTGGGGAGAGAGATGGAAGACCATAATGATGAATGAAGCTGAGTGTCCCAGATGACAGTGTTGTTCACTTATGAAGTACTCCAAGTTATTTACTGATTTTTTTCCCCCCCCAAGGTTACACTGCTATACATAACACAGGTCAGATCTGTACAAGAAATACTATAGTCTAAGGTGTTCCTGGTAGTTCTTTTTCTGCCCTTTCATCTCCTCACACTCTTCCTTCCTCCTCTTCTCCCCACCCCCTTCTGTTGGAGGTAGAGTTTAGATGATGACAAACCCATCTATCTGGCCAGTGCTGGATCTGCCTGTACAGCTCTGTGTTCCTGCAGTGCACTATGTAGCAATTGTGTGTCAGCTCTAAAACAAAGTTTATGATGTTTTTGAAGACTCTGTTAGTTTCTGCCAATGTTAACCTAGAAACAGCAACAGCAATTCACTACTCTGCGAAGTTATTTTATGGATCTGGTGGTGCTTGCCGAAAGGACTGTAACCCAGAAATGGTGGCATCCTACAAAGAAATCAAAAAGGAGTGGGGTGGATATTCAAGTGATTAAAGAGCTGGGATATTGCATGGCTTTGTCACTGCCACTATGGTCAAGCCTCCTGTGGAACTTCTCTTTCATGCCACCAGTTAGCCAGGGGAGCTGGGTAAGATACAAATGCAGCATGAACAGTAGTGGTTTCCTTGCCACATCTATTTACCTGGGACTCGTATCCCCTTAATTCTGAGAGGGACTTCACTTGGATGAATTAAAAAAATGGGCCAAGATGTCAATATTATGAAGCCTTATGATATATGCCAGCAAGGTTTTTTTTTCTTGTTTGTATTTTGAATATGACTTTTTTTTTTTAGTAATTATGACTCTATGTGCAACTTCTGCATTATCCCAACTGCTGAAAAGAAAAACCCTGAGAAACATGTTGTAATCCTTGAGTATGTTATTTTTCATTCCGCCTCATATAGCAACCCCATAATATGTAAGAATTATCAATCATGCATAGGCTTATCTACAGTCCTTTGTGGAGGTAGGGAATGCTATAGAATGGCACCTAAAGTACAGGGTCTTTGGGGACTTCACCCTGGAGTTTCTCACTGCAAGACCCATGTTCCATAAACCATCTTACTTCTCTAATATATATCTCTAATATATAACAGAGATAGAGAACTAAATCTGAAAACAAAACAAACAAACAAAAAAGAAACCCCAAATATGCATGCTGAGTGTTGCAAAAAAGCTCTGGATATTTGCAATTTGAATCAATGACACACAGACAAGATCATGTGCACAGCAGACTGTGTACATAACAAAGAGCTGCTTTTCATGCGAGCATGTTTTTATATGGAACTGTAACACCCTTCAAATTCTCCTTTGTGATATTTTAGTGTAGTGCTTTCATAAGAAGATAAGACTTGACCAGTGTGCTATTAATCCTCTGTTTTCAGAAGAAATGCAGCTAAGTGTTGCTTAGTGACTTGTTTCAGCTATTTCTGTGCAGGGCAGCTGGATGCAGCATTCTCCCTTGTCATTTTCTATCCATGAAAGTTGTAAATGCCTTTTTTGTAGTTTCTGAGACAAAATTCTGTGTTATATGTTGTTTTTTTTTTTTTCTTTGAAAATTAGCACTGTATCATGGTAGCATTAGTTCAGCTTCAAATATTTTGTTGCTCAGATTCATTTTGGACTCTCAGGCAAACTTTCTGCCATGGGCATTGTGTTGCTGCAGGTGGCATATCCTTGGCTTCTTTTGGGGTGTATGGTAAAATGTTTATCAGCCATTCATTTGTTCCTACTTGTAGTTAAGAGGTTTTAGAGATGAGGTGAGATGAGTGGGAGCTGTTCTGCACTGCCAGATTTCTGTAGCTGCCATGGGGTACTGGCTGACCTCCTTTGGGAATGGGTCTAGGGATGGTGTTTGTTGGATGGTTGTTGCTGGCAGCAGGTAAGCAATGACCTCATTCTGTCATTGAGACCACTGCCATGTGCAGAGCTGAGGGAAAGCCAGTGTCCACTTCAGTGTCTCAAATACCATGTGGCTGAATTTTTGCCATTTAGTAATCACTGAGGCCACAAGCCTTTCATTCTAAACCTCTGTTTCTCTGCTAAGCAAGAATTTATTTTATAAATACAGAATGTTTATAATAAAATGGAAAATCTGTAATAATATATATCTAATACTACTGAAACTAAATTTATAAATATACAAGATCTGTTCCTCATGTACTGAGCAAATATAATATTGAGATGGCCCTTCGTATTTCTTCCAAAAATACAACAAAAATAATTATGGTGTTGGCTCAGAAATAAAACTTTTATTTTTAAGCTAGAAAATAATATTCAGGTTCTTTGGACTCGTTGCCAGGGTTTAGAACCTGCATGGTGCACTTAGATTTTTTCAAACATGTAATTTATTTTATTTTTAAATAGAAATCTTCTGTAATCTTGTCTCTCCATGAGCCTGATGTTAATGTGAAACATGAAATATTCTGCAGCTTGCAGTAATACTCTGTAGTCTGTTGTAGAAAGCAAGTGCACTATGTGATCCTAAATAATAATTGGCTGATACTTTTCATGTTTTCTATCTGAATTGTTTGCAGGCTCACTGTGAGGTGTCCCTGCCCACACAGAATTAAACCCACAACTCTGTCTATTCTGTAGAAAATGAAATACAAAATAGCCTTTAATTAATGCTTGCTTTTTCCTGGCAGAAGGAAATGGTAAGGATTTCAATTTGGCATAATATTTGACTTAGTAGATAAAGATTGGGCCAGTGGATACCTGTATGAATACTTTATCAGAAGTATTTTATTTGAAGTAAACTTCTGTATTTGCATGTGAAATAAGATTTTTGGTAGGATTCAAATTTCCAATGACATGGGGTAGTCCTGTAATATTTATGTATTGAATGAATGTGTTGAATGGCTCAAGAAGTAACATGTCTTGTTCTTCAGAGTATTCATATTTTGCTACCGGTGTGGGAAAGCTCTCATATCTATAGAAATACTTAAGGCAATGCTTGAAATTGTAGGTGAATGAAATAATTATATTCTGTAGGGTTATAAATGCTATGAAAAGACATTACAGAAAAAATAAGCTACTATTTAATGCCTGTTTAATGTAGAACGGGAGAAGCTTTTCAGAGAAAGATTTTAGGGCAGCTGCCTTGCTTTTCTGAGTGAGGAGAGAGGAAGCCCCTGGAGGCAGGAATGGGTATAGATTTCGGAGATTTGGGTTTGTGTTTTGTGTAAGAGCTGCTGCTGACCATGTCATGTATTCTGTGTGTTTTGCTAGAGCAAGCTTTGAAGTGGTTGGTGAGGCCAGAACTTCAGTGTAGGGATAGCTTTGAAGTGTAGGGGATTAACAAGCCTTTCCTTGAACACAAACAACGTGACTAGCTTCATTGGAAGAAACAAACCTTATTTTTACAATAAAGCATTAATAGCACACATACATGCCATTAGCTTTGGCTTAGGGATGCTGATATTGACAGGGGGAGAGGAAAATTGCTTTGACATCTTAGTGGCCATGTTTGAAAGGACCTTTCTTTTATCTCGATCTGAAAAAGTTTTGCCAGGATAATGCCATTTGTTTTTGCTTGCAGTGTCAGTAAGTATTTTTCATTGTAACAGGAGAGTGTTCAATATTTAGGTGGCCTCCTTTCGTTCATCTATGCTGTGGTCATGCTGGCTGGCCACAGTACTGTACCCTCCTTTTGTTCCCTGACCTGCCTGCTGACACAGAAGTGACTCTTTGAGACAGAGGACAGAGCAGTGCAGCCCATGCCTCTTCCTGGGACAGCAGCTTCTCTCTGTCTGGGGCCATCCTTCCTCCCTTGTCCAACGTACTGCAGTGTGCTCCTGACAAGCAGGAGAGCCATGAGGGCCACGTGCCTTCCTCTGGATCAAGTCTCAGACATGGTTAAGAGGTATTGACTTGCCAGCATTAGAAATCCCTTGTGTGTTTTGGGGAAAAGCAGGGGACAGGTTGCCAGCATAAGTTCTTTTTTTTTTTAGGAGTAAAAGATAGTCTAACTAAATAGTCTAACTGATCTGTCCTTCTGTCAGTGCTGCCATGATGGATTGCCTTGACCAGTCAAGTGCTGTGTGCCCCTGTGGCAGTAAGTGGCTATAAGGAAGCTGGGAGGGTAGGAGTGCCTGTTTGCTTTCATCTGGCTGTAGAGCTGTGCATCCTCCTCTGTGCTCCTGGCCACCTTGAAGTCCTGTTGAGGCAGCACAGACTCCTCCCCTGGTCCATAGCCCCTGTGATGTTGTCCATGAATCCCAGGTGCAAAGGCTTTAATAGCTTTGCAGTAACGTGAGGTACAAATGCAGTGTCTGTTGCATTGCAGAATCCCTGACAGCAATACCCGGGCTGGGAATTGTAATTGAGGTCCTGTAGTGGTAGCAAGTTTCTGGATCGTGTCATGCAGGGGTAATAGACTGATTCTGCAGCCCAAAGGGAGCAAACTCTGGAGGAAGGGGTTCCAGATGGCTGAGCATGGTTCATTTGGCTCAGTTTGTTGGAATTGCAGTGAGCAAATGACTCAACTCTACTTTAATAAAGCTTTGTGGATACCAGAACAAAGGAGTTGGAGGAGACTGTAAGGTATGACAAGACAATTGAGCCAGGCTACTTAGCTGCTTATAGACCCCAAGAGAATTGCTTATTCTGCTGTGTCTGAAGGTATATCACATGCAAATTTATCAGGTGCTTATGCTTTAAATAAGAAGGTTTAAATATATTATTTTATATGTTTTATCTAGGTATATAAAAGATACAGTTATATGTAATATCTATTTATATATAATGATATGTGTATTCTTTTTCTGGTGGGAAGCTATTTTAAAATTTGCAGTTGCAATTATCTCTCTGTATGTATTCAGATTTCAGATAATGACTCCATCCCTCGGGTTGAGTAACTGATCTTCATTCTCTCTTTGAAAATGTAGATCAGCTAGGCAATTTAAAATGTGTTGCTTTCTTGCAGGTCCTGATTCTGCAATCCTTATGTGGAACAGTATTTACCTGAATGAATAGTACCATTGTACTAATTTGCAGGAATAATTGCTCTTTGGTTTAGTAAGGGTGACAAAGTTGAGCTTTAATTTGCAACAGCTAAGACATGTGCTAGTGATTTTCTCTTTGCTGCACATAAACAAAGAGTCAGCACAGAAGTATACAGTTTAAGGTTTTTCCATGTTGGTATTTTCTGTTTGGTTCTGAGGTATTAAAGGAAAAATCTTAAGACAGCATTTTTTCATTGTATGGGAATGTTTGTCTAGACTTGTTAAAACAGGGGTATATTTCTTCCTTCTCCTTTAAAGAAGCACAACATTGATGTCTGAAAAGTTCTGACCCTTAAAACTGCTTTTGCTCCTAGGAAAAAGAAATGGGAAGAAACAAGTACAGATTTGAAAGAAAAAATGTTGATAGAAGCTTAGAATGAAATACTTGCTTTTGAAGAAATAGTGAAGTTAAGGCTTTTCAGGCTTTTCATGGAGATTTTGCAGTAACTACACTTGGGCACACATGTGATATAATCCTTTATCACACCTTTATCACACCTCTCGGCTATAGATGGTCAGTTGATTCAGGTCAGTGGAAACCCAGTCACTCCTTCCTCTCCATCTTTCCTGACAATATCAGGTAATAGTGTAAAGAAAAAAAACCCNCAAACCTACAACCCCAAAGCAAACAAAAATTAATTCTTTCACAACAGTTTCGCTTTCCACTGCCAGCTTACACAATTTTTTCCATTACCTTTAAGAAGAAGCTTCTGCCTCTGAAGAAGTAATGAGATAGAAAAATACAGGGGCTTATTTACCTTGGGTAAAACCAGAATAAGTTCAAGAAACAGGGTCACTGAGGCTGCAGGAATTCCTATTAACATTTAAATAAATGACAAAGAAAATGAAGTGTCAAGCCTTTTAGCCTCATGATAAGTGATGGAGGCTTTTCTTTTTTAGTAGATCAGAAATCCTTATTCTCACCTCCTGCTTGTGTATTTTTGTTGATGAAAGAGTAGGGGCTAGTGGAAGAACAACATCTTGAACTTTGGGGTTCTTGCTGTCTTGTGCTCAGGATAGAGACACCTAACTATGTATGTAACTAAAGATGAGTTCTGCTTAAAACCACCTGATCTTTTTTGGTTTTGTTTGTTGTTGTTGTTGTTGTTTGTTGTTGTTTTTTGCTTGGTTGGTTGGTTTCTTGAGGATGGGAGGGAATTTCTGTCATTCTTCTTTCTTCATTTCAGTGAAATGCAGTTCTGGATAAAAATTCTCTTTGTTTTGGTGGCACAGTCTCATTCTAGTCTGGCTCAGTGAAAGCCACTCATGAAAGAAAGCACCTAATAACTGGAAATCTTGTGCTATCACAATAAAAAAGTCCTCCTTTCTCCCAAAAATTGTGCATACTTATTTTGTAGAATAAGTCAACTTCAAATAGTTTTTCCATTATGAAATAAAAAATGTAAAATACAAAAGTAACAATGTCCCTTGTTTATTGTAATGTCAGTTACAATAGAACCCCTTAGTTTATTTTTTAAGGAGATGTCTAAATTAGTGCTACAGCAAGGTGTATGTAGGCCTGTTTCTGAAAAAAAATGTTTTATTTGACGTTCTGCTTGCCATATCAGCTGTCCTTTATCACTGAGTTTCCTCTAGTCTTTTCCTGTAACTTTAGCAAGCTGGACAACAACCTTTTTTGATTAGTATTTGTTTAATTTTATGTAATTTCTTTTTTTTCCAAAGTTAGATAATTTTGGAAGTGTTAGAGCATTTGGAGAGATTGGAATACAATGTCATACTTGTGATACTTACACATTGTAATCTGATCACCTATGAGAAAATGCAGTGCTTCTGGGCGGGGTTGGGTCCCCTGAGGCCACAGCAGTGGAGGTGCTGGCAGTGGTGACAGAGGTGACAGCTGGAGCTCCCTGTGTGCCTTGCTCTTTGAATACAGACAGATGTGACAATGCTCACGTTGGACCTGCATTCCCCAGTCCAGTCTTGAGGCCACCTGTTGTTAGGAAGGGGAAAGGTGCCATTTCGAGCTTGTGCTTTGGGTTCCTCAGGGACTGAGCTTTCTCCCTAGAGTCTCTGGGAGCTCCTCTGAAGAAAGAAGCATGGAGCAGCTCACAGCATTCCAAATACCCTGCCAGGAGCCATGTGGGTTCCTGCTTGCTTGAGAGAAGGAACCTTCTGAACTCTTGCTTGAAGGGACCAGGTAGTTTTAGGTGTTTTCCTAAACATTCCAACCACATTATCTAAATATCTCTTAATTCTGCATGCACATGTAATGCTCTAGCACAATGTATGCATCTTAAAACTTAGACTGGAGAGAGCGTTCACTTGGGTTGTCTTTTCCAATTGCAGAGAAAATGTGATTTTAATTCTTAGTTCAGGCAATTTAGTATTTTACAACCTTTGAACAGAACTCTTTCAGAGACGTGTATAAAGTGTATTGTCTTAGTGGGCTTTCATATGGGACGAACTTAAGCAACAATTCCATAACATGTAATATAATTTCAACTTTTGATTGTCCTTTAAGAGACTTCCAGTTGTACTGCACTGACTCAGTTGTAGGCAGCCTTTTGCCTGTGAGAATTTAGGACAAATGCCTGGAGAACACTGAGGGATGGTGAACACTAAGGCTGCAAAAACAAAGCACAATCCTCTAGCTATGAAACTATTAAATAAATCTCTGTGGCTTTTCTTTTAAGTGGACTTTGTTGTGTATTAAACTGGTTTGTAGGAATAGAGGTGCATTTTCTGCTCCATGTTTGCTCCCTTCCTTCTGCTGAGACAGTGGTGTACCTGCTGTGATGGGAACATTTATTCAGCTGGACTGAAACCATCAATTCATTTTTGCAGAGGTCACCAAAAATCCATCAGGTGGTAATGACACTCAGTCACTACTGATGTGGGCTGGATGCGAGCCAGTGATCTAGAGGGGAAAGGCAGCCTAACCCATTACCAATCCCCTGGAGCCATTGAGTCCCCCACTTTTTGCTCATCTTTCTGCTTCCACAGTTCTCATAGGTTAATCTTTCTTTTTCTATGTCTAATGTGATAATCTTTCTTCTCTTACATATCTGCTTTTGACTTTCATGACAGTATGGCTGACAAACATCCTCAGCATTTTTCCTTCTGATGCAGACGACATTAGTCAGTAGTGCAATGGTCAATAGGGGTTATTAAAAAGAAGAAGAAGAAAAAAACCAACCAAAAATAAGGGCTGGAGAGAGAAGGGGAAAAGGCTGCTAGACAAAGGAAAATCTTTATTTTAGACTTTCACTGTAGGAAAAACTACTCAATATTTTGAAATGTGTATCTTCTAATCAGAATATGGCTATGAAGGCTTGCTATCTATATACTGTGCCTGTGGTAGAGTGTCCTGTAATTCAGGGCAAAACAGGGAAGGGGGAATAGCCACCTCAGCTACTAGAGGTGATTACACTGGGAATTTGTACTTTTCATGGGCTAGTGTCCTTGGTAGTGATGTGGAGATGTCTGGAGTAATTTGAGTGTTGAGAATAGTTCCACTGTCCTAGACAGCAGCAGTGTTTCAGTATCTCAGCCTGCTGGGACTCAGGTACAGTGCTGTGCTTGCGTGGCTGTGCTGCTTCTGATGTTTGTGTTGGTTTGAAAACCTGTGTGTCTATGGGCCAAGTGATGAGAATCCAGATTCAAAATGAGATACTGATGAAGGTTTGCCTGGACCATGTTTATTTTGAGAGAATAAATCCCATGAATTATTCTTGACTTTTTAGAATTTTTGTTCCTTACTGCTATATTGTATAAATACATCCAAATGAGTATTTCCAATAAAAAATTAAAAATGAGATATAAACTATTAAGTTGCGTAAGTTCATATTTATTCTGGAACAAGACCTGCAGACATTCTGAGAATTCTGCTGGAGTGTACCTAGTTAGGGAGAGAAGATATCCTGTGACAAATTAATAACTTGCAGGAGTTGCTGTAAATACTTTGGGAGGAGGATATGTGCTGAGGTGATTTTCCCTAACAAACCATAGTCTATTTTTATGCACTTTGTCAACCTAAAAAAAGCTTTGTTACTCAAATTAAGTCTTGTTGCATCACCTCAGATTAAAATGGATCTTTTGCCCTTTATTGTGCGATATTCTGATGAACTGGGAGTTATAATAGGAACATATCCTCTTGTATCCTGTGCTGTTTTCCTCCCCTCCTCCCCTTCCAAATTAAAGAACCTGGGGCCTACTGTTTCCATTTAGCAGAAATTGTTTTAAATTGGCCTGGAGGTGTGGTTACTCCTGTAATCCAGTGCTTGTAAACATATGATCCTGCCAATAGAACTGCACAGGGTATTTTAAGCTGATACACAGTGGACCTATGTCAAGAATTTTTTTTGTAGGAGTAATTAAGTCTATTTTTCAATGTCATGATTTGCTCTATTCAGCCTCAGTTATAAAATAGTCCTGAAAATAATCTCGAACCTTCTGTGAGGAAGTAAGTTGAAAGTGTTGAAAATTACACAACAGCAAACACAGCAAGCCTCCTTTCCCTGTTGTTGGAAATTTCCTTTAATTTACATATATGAAATCTGAAATTACTGGAAATGAATTGGTGCAAAGCTAATATTGCCACCACTTCCCTTTGGCATTTTATTACACCTTGTATCTTTTCAGGAACAGTTTGAACTTATCAGTGGAGCTTTAAATACTGCCCTAGTGAATAAACATTTCATTTCAGTAAACAATCCCCAGAAATAGATTTTACCGCAAGTAGTTTGTTTTTAATAACACATGCTGCCTCTAGGAGTTAGATTCCTAAAGGAACTGTAAAATGAATTTCTATCACAGCATCTGACTTCCCTTCTTTGTCAGCCTTCTCACAGATGTGTTGGGTTCCCTGTAGTTACAGGTCAGCTTCTGTGTATTAAAAACTAAATCAAAACAAACCAAAAGAAAAAAAAAAAACAAAAAAACAATGGAGTGGGGAGACAGAAAAGGAGTGTACATATACTGAGATAAGTATTTAGATGCAAAAGTGAAAACTTTGGAGCCAAAGCAATTTTTTTCAAGTAAAAAATGCTGAGTTCTAGAAAACCAATTTCAAATTCTTGAGTGTGGTGTGAAGGCTACTGTTAGGAAGTCAGCATTATTATTCTTTATGGTCCCTATTTTAGTCAGAGACTTTTCACTGTCATATTGAGGTTGCCAGCATTTTTCAAAGTTAATCTAATTTCTGAGGACCTGATTTTGAATCTCTTTTAAAGTAGCATAAACAAAGAAAGATTTGCCTGTGCAAAGCACTGTGGAAGCAATGACCACCTATTCAAATCAGGATGTGCAGCAGAAAGCTCCCCTACAACTTGTACTTTTTACACATGATGTTTGGAAAACACCTTCGTCTGTCATCAATTTTCAGGAAAAAAAAATCAGCTGTGAGATTTTTGCGGGCCAGAGGAAAAAAATCAATCCCTTGTGGATTCATAGTGCTTGTATATGAGGATTAGGCTAATGCAGATTCACAGGCAAAAATCAATACAGATTTCAGAAATCCCTTCTGCAACGATGGAACTGATCATGCAGTTCACAGGCTTAATTATGTATCTTCTTTATGAGACAACAGTAATATCTCTTCACATGGGCATACAAGTTGAATTTAACCTTCACCCTATACTAATATTTTTTTTACTGGAAAAGTATAAGTAAAGCGCTAAATATTACTTGCTTGATCAAACAGTAATAAAAAAATGACAGAGCATTGTATAATTTGTTCAAAATAACCATACTGTAAAGAATAGATTGACTTCTCCCATCTGTCCACCAAAACATCAAATATAAAGACTATTTCCAAAGTAATTTTGTCTACAGAAGTTGCAGCATTAGGCAGAGGTTTAAGGTAATTAGTGTAGCTAACACACAGATTTTATGCTTTTATGGAGTAATATTGCAGAGACCTTGTAATCTGAGGGTAACAACATTTCTGAAGGGGAAAAAAGGACCCATTCCTTTTGAAAGGATGCATGTTTCATGTGAAATCTCCCAGCCTGTTTTGAGAGCTATTGAAGAGCTGAAACACAGTGAAACCACTAGTGATTTTTTCAGGGATTGCAGAACAGCGTTCCAGCACGGAGTTGTGTGAGGGCACAAAGGATGCAGCGGTGGTTCACACCCCACTAAAATTTGCCTTCACCATAAGCATATTGGTGGTTGTAATAGCAGGGGCAGGTCCTGGGGATTTCTTGCACTGCCTGCCACACTTCATTTTGAGACATGCCAGCCCTGTTGGTGTTAGGCAGATTGCTTTCCCCAAAAAGGGCTTGCCTTCCTTCTCTCCATTTCTTGGTCATGTATCCTGAGTTTTGCTGCATGCAGTGTTAAATATCAAATAACATATTAAACCACATTTTCTGCCTTCTGACTCCTTTGATCTGTCTCACTTCTCTCTGCCATCCACCCACCACAGTAACAATTACTTCAGCTGGTTCTACAGTGCTGTGGGGTTCTGCGTTAAGGTGAAACTCTTCTTGTGGTCTTGAACAAGGAGGATATATTTGAAACCACTGTCTTTTGTGATATTTACAGAATAAGCTGAGAGGTTTTGTTACTATCCTTTGTGCTTTGATGGATGTGGAGAGGATAGAAATAGTTTTATTTGGTGCTCCCTAAGGTACAAGTAAGGTTCCCAACAAGCATACATTTAAAAAAAAAATATATTTGCCATCTATTAATTACATTTTTTGATATTTTTTAGATAAACAAAAAGTGAAAAAAACCACTTGAGCTAATATGATGTGTTGCTGAGCTTGAGATGCATCCATTCTTTGTTCCTTCTGGAATAATGCAGCATATGGTAGTTATTGCTGGATTAAAGAAGAGGCCCAATTTTAATTCCAACTGTAATCACCTGCTTTTTTTGGTGACTTACAAAGGCTGATGAGAAATGGATTTAGAATATGGGATTTGAATTTTATTACCCTGATATTCTCTTAAAAGGGAGCTTTAAATTGCCTGTTCTTTATAGATGTGGGTGTGCTGGAGCTGTAATGTTAATGGCAGCTGGGCACAACTGGGGTTGGTTGGGATCATCTTCTCGAGGAGACTCCACCGTGTCACTGCAGAACAGAGAGCGATGCAGTTTGTTAGGTGTGTAGAGCAGTTGAAATTAGTCAATTAGACCTGAGACACACCTTTGAGATGTAATATATTTCTAACACAGAATGTGTAAAAGATGTTTTAATTCATCATTAAGAACTAAAATGAGGAGGGAAACCCCAGAGGTGGTGATAATAAAGCTCAAAATGGAAGAAAACTGTCTTGATGGGAGAAATAGAGAACTCTACAACCTTTACGAAAGTGTAGTTTGAGTTTGCCTTGTGTCCTGCCATGAAGTGCCTGAATACTCAGTGTTCACAGGGGGATTTTGCTGTATTCTAAGATTTTGTTATTTCCAGTGTTATGCTAAAGTAATATAGGAGGGGATTTACAAGGAGCATAAAATTCATGGAAGGGAATTTCCATTCTCTTTCAAGTATACTTGGTGTTTTCCAAAAGAATTAAATCTCTTGACCTCATGAATGCTTTCAGATATTTTCCTATTTCCTTCCTGCACCTTTCAAACATAAACAAGCCTCTTCTGCACTTGACGTTGCTTCTTCTCTTGGTAAGTTTTGCATGGTGAATGGTCAGATTCTCTCTTCACCACCATCACATTTTTCTTGGATAAAGTCAATAACAGGTTCCTGAAGGCAAGATCTGCTTGGTCTGTTGAGGTTGAGTTTTTTGGCACTCTTTTTTTAAATACAAATAGTATTCTCTCTCTTTATAAACTTTCTTTCTTGGGCTTCCAGGTTTCAGTCAATGTTTTTCTATTGTTCTTTGCACATTTTCCTTAATTTTCATGGTTACTTGTTCCTGTTCAGTCTTCTCTGCAATAATTCTTCCAAATTCTCAGCCTTTCTTCCTGTGCTTTCTCTGTGACTGCCTTCTGCATTTGAAGATTTGAATTGTATTTTCATGTTGATGACATCTAAATTTCCTTTGAAATTATTCCTTTTCATATTCCTCTTGCCTTTTCTTTCCTTGTTCTGGTTTCCTCCAGCTCAGTCCCAGTCATTGTTAACTTCCCCCGCTATGTTGCCATTCTCTGGACACACTCCAGCCCCTTAATGTCTTTCTTGTAGTGAGCAGCCCAAAGCAGGATTTGAGGTGTGGCCTCACCAGTGCTGAGTACAGAGAGGCAATCACTGCCCTGGTCCTGCTGGCCACGCTATTGCTGATACAGGCCAGGATGTTGGTCTTCATGGCCACCTGGACAATGTCCAGTAGCTCTTGTCCCAAGCCAGCTACAGTCACTGCCTTGACTCCAATCCCTTATCTGCTCTAGTAATAACTCACTTGCTCCTACTTCTTATGGAGTACAGGGGAGAGAAGGGAGATGAAAACAGCAGCACCTTCCCTCCTTGCTTATGGTGAAATATGGAAGGTAGGAGCTTGTGCTCTAAAAAATGTGAAGGGGAAGCAAATCTGTTCTTCCCATGGCCTTGTTGGAAAAAGAAAGGAAAAGGGGGCGGAGAAAAAAGTAGGGAGACAGCAAAAAGGTACTTGAGAAGCTCTTCCCAGAGGAACTTGGTGAGGAGAAGGGCATGATGGCACCTGTCTGCCCAAAGAGGTGTTGAGTGCTGCTGTAGCAGGACTTCCACTTTCCAGCTGTGCCTGTATCACTGATGGTGATGGTGTGAGAATAGCTGTGTGTATCGGGATCAAACACCACCTCTTGCTTGACAGTCACACCAAGCACGATGGTTTTGGCTGTAGCCTAATGAAAGAAGTGTCTGACCAGGGAAGGTAGTGCAGATCAGAGCCAAGCCCTCCACTGCTGGGCAGCTGTTGAAGAGATCAGTTTGTATTGCTGAGCATGTGAAGTGTAAGAGGAACTAAAGAAGCCATCTATACAGTCACCTTATAGATAGTTTAGAATTAAAAGTTAATTTACTCCTGGGGTCCTGTAAAATGATGCATGCAAAATTCTGGTGGATAGATTTGTGTTGTGGGATGACAGGCAGCACACAGAGCGAGTCACAGCCATCTCATGCTGCCTCTCCCCTGCCTGTTTTCTGTAGCAGTTATGTGAATGTGGATTAAAAGGGAACAGTAAAAAATTAAGCAGTAGTTTGTTAAAACAGCATCGAAGGAACTGTTAAATTTGCTGAAGTCCATCTCACTGCCTGTTCTGTATCCTTTAGGTCTATCTGGTCCCACCTAGTTTATACAATATTTCTACTGCAGTCATAAATAATTTCAGATACTACTTTAGCTGTTTCTAAGCTCAAAGTGTACAAGGCATATAGTGCCTCCTGAAACCCTGCATGCTTTGCAGTAGACATTTCTCTCTTATATTTACCCAAATGGAAGTGGATATAGTGTTTTCTTCTCAAATTTTTGGGCTGACTCCTGTGACTCTGACTCCAGTAAGTAATGCCAGTAGCATGGGTAGATGGATCTGACAGGGCTGAAAACTAACAGCATGTCAGACGCTTTTCTCCAATGAAGGCTATAGATCAGAGCTAGGAATCTGCTGGAGCTGGAGAGGGTGACAGGGGAATAACATCCCTTTCTCTTCCATCGACAGGGGTAATAACTCCTGGCTCCCTAGGGACAGATTGTAAAAGCCAATAGCCAGAAGCTGTGAAGCAGGGAGGGTAGAAGAATTGAAAATTAAAGAGGGAGTGAAAATTTTGTGTAAGGCTTTAGTGAGATGTTGGAATAAACCATCAAGTGTCATTCTTTTAATTGCCTTATTGTTGACAGGGTTTTTGCAATGTTGGGTTTTATTAGTTTATAAAGTTAAAATACTAATAAAATACTAGTTAAAATTATTAAGGTATACCTTTCTTGCTTTTATATGTAGCTAGGCATTGTGTATTGTATGTTATTATTATTGAAAGCATGTAAAAAAATGTTTTGCAAATACTGCTTTAAAATTAAATAAAACAATTTTGTCAATATCATTACTATACATAAACATATTTTGAACATGGTGATGCTGTACACTGTATAAAAATATGATCATTAATTTAAATGACTATGTGATTTATAGGTGTTATCTGCATGTATAAAATTCCATGTTGAATCTCTCATAGTTCACAAGCATTTAAACTTTGGCTGCTTTTGTGTCCAGGAGGAGTGTTCCAGTCCTGATAGATTTTACTAATGTTATGGTACTTGCTTCATACCGTGGGTCTTTAATTAATTTCTTTGTGGCGCAGTAGCTTTTAACAGGTTAATGAGGAACACTTGAAGAAGCAGAACCATAATAAAAAGGCACAGCTCCTGCACTTTCAAGAAATAGAAGTGCTTAAAAGTGTTATTTTTTTATATGAGTTTTTCTTGCTTAGTTTTTAAGGTGTGACTGGTGTTTAGTTAAATCTTTTACGGACTCAGTTCACTGAAGGTGACAGAAGTACTCACTTGAGCTCAATGAAAAGTAGACGTGACAGTAAATTTTTCAGTCAGAGACAGGAGATCTTGTTATAGGAGTCAGTATGGGGGTCAGGGCAGAGCCTGTTGATGATTGAGGAAAAGAGAAGTAAATTCATTCTGCTTCATGCACTTTGTCAAGTGCCAGTAGCTTACCATTGAGAACTAGTCACCCGTTCTAGTCTTACGGCCCTAGAGGTCACTCATTTGATATAAATCATAGCACTGCATAGGCTCAGCAACCTATTGCCATTCCAGATGAAATAAAAAGAGAGGAATGCTTCATTCTGAATTAAAATGGCTGTGAATATCCCACCACATGTTGCTGTTCAATGCAATATGTGGTTAGATATTGATCTCCAAAATCAAGTCATTAAAATGTGCAGTTTTTGTTTATTGGAATGAAGCAATTAAATGGTTCAGTTATGCCAGACCTTACCTTTTCTGATGAAAACTATTGATTTCTTGCCACAGCTTTATAAGCGACAATGTTTTTGATTACTCTTGACAAACCTCCTTGGAGTGTTAATTAAAATTGTACCAGATGAGCAGGTGTGGGAGATCATTAGATTGCCCGGATCACACACTGTACTTCATATTCTGCAGCCTTGCATAATGAATAGGGCACAAGAGGGGAAAAACAATATCTTCATCAGCAGAATTAGCATCTTCTCTCTCTTTTCTTTTTTAACTAGGTGACATTACATTTTGCAGTACATCCATTTATCATTTATTGAATAACTTCTTCTGAATTCGATAAAATTAAATTTCTTTTGTAATATTACATTGCTACAAAAATACAAAAAATTAAATACTCAAGTATTTTGTGTTTGATGCTGATAAAGTTGCGATACCTACTACATTCTTTCAAAAACAAAGCACAAACTTTGACATTTTCTGAGATAAGACATTTTAATAATGTCTGCATTTTTCTTTTGCTTAACTACATGATTGTATAAAATAGCATGAGAACTATTGATTATATTGGTTTTCAAAGAGCAAATTATTCCATGATTTATTAATTTACCATAGATTTTTTGTCTGATATAATAGTAATTGGTTGATAATTTTTTTAAACCTTAATATTTTGCTAAGAAAATATCAGTGTGTTCTAGTTGTGTTGTACAGTACAAGGATGGCCTATGGAACTGATTATGAAGCCTATGCAGGGCTGTTCTGTTGACTAGACAGTGTAAGGGGAAAAAATAGGGTAAAAAACCTGAAAAAATGATGTAATGTAATTAAGGACAGGATATTTGTTTGGAACAGCAGAGGGAGATTGGCAGAATATGTGATCATAAACCTCTTGGCCTGTAAATAAATAGCTGCCATTAACATCACAGGTGTGTTGCAGTTGTCACTAACTGGAAGCTTGTGAGATGTGTTTGTAGCTCAGGCCGGGTCTTATTGAACTGTCAGTTTGAGCCTTAGAGGCTTTAAATTGAAAAAAAGGGGGGATATGAAAGAAAAGAAATACTTGAGATAATACTTGGAAGAAGGTAGTGCACGAGCAGTGTCTGGGATAGGTGTTCTCTGCAAGGGAGCCAGCTAGACTTCATATGCCCTTTGACAAAGTTGCCTTCTCTGTGCCTGTCTATCTTTCTGGAAGTTAGATAAAAATTAGTGTTTGCAGTTGCAGTTCTTAGTTTTGCAGCACTTATTTAATGTTAATAAAATTATTTGAAGTCTTAGCATAACTGTAAGTTCAAATCACAAAGAGATCAGAATTTCTTAATGATTAATTAGCTGTGCATTATGATTTTGAAAATCTGTCCAAAATGGAAATAATACTGGAAACAGGCAATCCTATGTTAACTGTTCCTGTTGCAGAATTGTAAAAGCTGGCACATTGCAACAAAGGAAGAGAAGGTTCAGAAGTTACTTACACATTGGAAGTGTGGGTGTATTGTTGTCTTCTAGCAGAAATCCAGCTGGATGAGTTGAGTTGTCCCATTGATTTAGGTGAGCAGTATAAATGAGCTGGATATTATTAACTCCAGCTGTAGTGACTCCTTTGCAGTAGTAGTGGTCTATATTTGAATGTTGTAATTTGATAATGTTTTTCAGCTTGAATGTAGAATGTGTCGATCATGTATATTTTTATATTTTGATATAAAATATTTCAAATATTTTATATTTGAAATAAATAATTAATCTATTATTCACAGACATTGCTTCTTTTCATTACATTTGAAAAGGATTACATATAATTTGCAGGACAATTTTCTATAGATTTCAAATATAATTTGGAGGGTTTCTGAGTAATTTTTATAGAATAAAGTATTTCTGTTCCTGTTACTATGATTTCTTTTGGGTTGGACTGAAAGAAAGGGAAGAGGATGTTTTTTGCAGAGTGACAGAAATTGCCATGCACATAGTGTTTGCTTGGTAGCTTCAAAGTGGCTGAAAGAAGATCCATCCTTGCAGGATGGTTTAACATGGATGCCTCTAACAGTCAGTGTTGCTTGGTACCCTTTGGAATAGCCTTCGGGAGGATGTTAAAGCAGAATGGAAACTAATCTGTGCTCTCAACTCCTGTCAGAGCTGAGGTGTAATGTGGAAACCTTGGAGTGTTGCTGCTTGTGTGCTACCTTTCTGGTGGATAAATAGGCTACTGCAGCAGCTTGTAAGAGTCAAAGAGGTGTAACAGCTAAACTTTGCAGGAAAAAGCCAGAGACAAAAAAGATGACATAATGTAACAGTATAAGTGAAAGAGAAAGGAGAGAAGATTGTTTCCTATGAGCATTTAGGGTGGGTTTTTCCCCATGTTTTTCAATAAGTTTGTGCCTGTTGATTTGAGATTTAAAAATCAAATTATATTTTAACTATAGTGTTCCAAATGTCTCATGTGATTTAGTAAATAGTAATACTTCCACAGGTGGAAAACCAGTTCTGCACTACATAATCAGCACCATAAGAGAATGCTGAGTGAAACAATTTCAGGTTTTTACCCAAGATTTGAAATTACTTTTTTTGGTATGTGAATGCATCCAAATAATCTTTCAGATTCCTGCCTTTTCTGCTTTCCAAAAGCATTAGTTGCATAAAACTGAACTGAAGGGGTGTTTATGTAAATAGGCAGAACAGTAGTCGTAATAACAATAACAACAACAACAACAACAATGATAAAATATTTTCTGCTTTTAATTTCAGGAGTCAAAGCATTTCACAATCACAATTTCATCAGTCAGTGATTAAGTGTGAAATGGCCAGAGTACCTGAAATATAGCTTTGATTGCCAACTATCCAAAATGTAGGCAGCATATAATGTAGTATATTATTGGATAGGCATGGGAAAATCTCCATGCTTCTAACTGTTGATTTCCTATCTTTTCTTCAGAACAATTACATCAGTGCATTTATAACTAACCTTTTTCTTTTGTGGCATTCCCATGGCTGTTAGCCACATTGCACGTAAAATGAGTGAAATCTGGAATCTCTCAGGATTACTGGTTCTCTTTATTCTTTGCTCCGTATTGAAAATCGTTCCTGTCAGCTGGTGCTCTCCAAGCTGCCTGGAAGAACTTTGGCATAGTTTTCCTAACCTTTCAAACAGTAAAAGCAAAACCCTGCTTTGATTAAAACAGAAAAAAAAAAGAAAAAAAAAAAGGCAAAAAAAGCCAGAGGACTTTGGCCCCGAGCCATTAAGGATGCAGGCGACTGCGCTGCGGGCTGACAGCGTGTTCCACAAACGCTGCAAAGTTCTCCTCGGGGTCCCTGGAGTGGCTGAGGCACTTTGCTTGTACTTAACATATATCAACTGTCACCCGACGGCAGTCGGTGCTGCACTGAACACAATGGAACATCCAGATGGTCTAAACAAAGCCAACAAATGTTCACTGCTATTAAAAGCTGTTTACATCAACTTCCAGTATTTCATGTGCTGAAGTTTATATTGTGTCACTGCTGGGGTGCTTAGCTCCATCCTCAGTTCAGAGCAGGGATTTCTAAACTATTGTTGCTTATGTGTTAAAATAACATTCTGAATATGCCTTAAATACATGCCACTGAACTTTTTTTTTCCCTTTAAATAGGAAATTGGTCATTGTATGCTAATTGCATGCTTTCAAATAATGTAATTGATTGTCCCATCTAATTTCCCCTTGCTTTTCCCCCCGGTAGCCTCCTTCCAGTGCCTTCCCCTGCACATCCATGTCCCACCCGTGCTGTGCCTGTCGGGCACACCGCTGGTGGCTGCCAGGCTGGGCTGTGTCACTGCCTCGGCACAGGGTGCCCCCACTGCTCCCTGGCCATCTGATGGAGGTGCTGCTGCGTGGTGTGGTTTGCTTTCATCCCTGAAACACTCTGAGGCATCGCCTGCTGTCCTGTTAGTGATCAACACGTGGAGGTGACAAACGGACATTTTACACCTACTTCCTCTGGCCCTTGCTCCTGGTGTCTGCTTTACTGGAAGTCCACATCCCTGCCTTCTACTTGCTGAAATAAATTAATTGGTGGGACACAAGCTTAGATCAGTCTATTGTTTTTCATGAGGCTGCAATAAAATTCTTAGGGAGACTGTGAATGAGGAAATCATTCCAGAACAGTGCTATATTTTGCAAGTGTGATTTCTAATTAATCATATGCCATTCTTGAAAAAAATGACCAAAAAGTGGTCACTAAAATTATCCCTTAATTGCAGTGATTTAAAGAATTGAGAGTATAATATTCTTTCAAATATATGAGTGAAAGATCACAAGCAAGCTGTTATCCTTGTGTGGAGTATTTGTTTGCAAAATAAAAAACAACTGTTTTTTCAATTAATTTTAAAATGAAATCTGACTAGTCTTCCCTTCTTCTCACACGTACCAGATTAAGGCATTACAGAAGAACAAATTCAATCCCTAGCTTCTTCAGGTAAGAACTTTTTCTTTGGTTTGCACCCTGTACATCTAACTGTTACTGGTCACCATGCTAAAAATAATAAAATAGAAAAAAAGGAACCTGAAAAACATTTTCAGACCACAATAATCTAATATTGGCATTTACTACCTTTTATATCTGTGGTGTTTATCCCAGCATATGTCATTCACCTCCATGTTAGTTGTAGAACTAACTTTCACAAAATGTACAAAAACATGCTTATTTCTTCTGAGAGAGAAATCCCACCACACTTTATGGTTTTTAAGTAAATAGAGCTCTGCAGCACCATAACAGGGCTGCTGCAAACATGTTCTGAAGGTCTATATGGGGTATGCTAGCAATATTCTTTCTAAGATGTTTATATTTTGAAGATCTTTGAAGAGGTAAATGTATGAATGAACAATTGAAACTATCTGAGGCTTGTTTGGTGTTTTTAAAATCTGACAAAACAGAGGTACTTCTAATAGAATGTAATGTGTTACAGAACTATTTTCCTTTCTGACAACAGCATGTGACCATAGAGTAAGTAAAAAATATTAAATTTTACTATCTGTTCCACTATTTGTTGCAAAGGGGATATGGCAAATAGTGCATTTTCCTGGTGTGTTCTAGCTGATACAAGACTAATTCCTGTTCTCAGAAGCTTTGAATGTGAGATTCCCAGATTCAAATTTGATTTGCAAAACTTTTTAAAGTTAGTTCCATTTCATTCTGAGCTTTATTAAATATTTAACTTTAGGCTATTTATTTGAAAATCTTATTTGTAGGATTTCCCCCCACACTCCTCAAAGTGTTGCAGAGAACCAGAACAAACTCCCCTGTTTTTCATGTTCCTCTCATCATTTTTTTGTTGCATAGCTAGATCTCCTTTCCATACTCTGTTGTACAAAGACCAAATCCTTGTCTTGGCTAGGTATATAATATATATAATATCCTTAGGTATAAAGTTACTGCTGTTACTGAACTTCCGTTAAGTTCCACAATGCTCTTGTTGTTTTCAGAGATGAAGTGACTCCTTACAGACATAATTATCTGGAATCTAATGGAAGGGGCCCGATCCATCTCTCTGTCAGGAAAGGTCTGTGATTCACCTCATTGTCCTGAGTGTTTTTGGTCATTTTCCTGTCCTGGTAGGTAAACAGCACTGTCTGCATGGAGATCAGCTCCCGGCACTAGGGTGAGTTTGTGTGCAGGGCACACTCTGGAAACACCAGGATAAAGGTTTTGCATAATGAGGTTGCACAGTGTTCAATTCTTATAGGGTCAGTGCATCAGAAATGTGGAATATATAGAAAAAACTGGGGTCAAGTCCTGGTGGAACTGAAGGCATAGCATTTGAGATTTCATTTCTGGAAAGTCAGGCTAGTTCCTATGTTATGCTGGAACATGACAATAAAAGAACTGAATATTATTCTGCATTACAAAATGATTAATCTCTGATGTTTCCATCCCAAGGAGTTTATTGCCAAAACTGTAGGAAGTGGATGCATAAGGAAATGTTTTACAATAAAGATGACATCATTAATCTTCAGTATTTCTCTAAGCAAGACCTTTCCTGACCATGCAGAATGATAGCGAAAGAAATATTTTACTTTATATAAGGGAACCCTGAGAGGTATTAGGACAGAAAACTCTTCCAAAGCCATGGTTTTCATGTTTGACAGGGGTCAAGCTTTGTGCCCGGTGTAGATGAGCCTTTTGGAGCCAGATTGTCAATCCAAAGGCAAGCTGCTCCGTTTCCTGTTTATGCCTGTGCAGAGTTACACATCCTGACTCGCTTGCCTTCAGCTGCAGGTTTTTCCGCACTCCCTAGGAGATTTCTTCCTTAAAATGGTTTGTTATTTATCATTTAAGTAAGCCATTGGAATTTTGTTAATTCCTGTTTTATTTAACACATGCAAGACGGTATCATTAGCTAAAGGAAGATAATGTTAAGGTAGTAACAGTTACTGATACTACTAATTAAATGACCTTTGCAAAACAAAATCTGATCAGCCTATGCCTGAATGTAGAGAACTGATGCCAAGTTTACTGCTTCACAGAGGACTGGCCTATTGTATATCTGACCTGAGGTTATCAGCAATTGAAACCTGCTCTAGTAATTTAAAAATACGCTTTTTATATATTACACATTTCCATTTTTCCATCTGTCATAAGATTAAACATGTTTCAGCATAAAGGGACATTCTTAGAAGAGCAGTTTGCTTGGTATGTTTAGGAAGCTCTTCCACTGACAGATTGTAAGAATTTTTTATTGTTCAGCAGCATAGCTCCTAAGTAGTAATATTTTTTTTTTTTTTAAAATTCCCCCATCCAATAAAGTGGACTGAAACCAAAGAGATTTGGCAGTTCATGGTGCTTTGTCCTTTCCCTTTAAATTGGAGCACAATGAGAAAAAATTTTGATTATAGCAAGGTTAGGGCTGTCGGAGTTGTTCTGCATTGGCTAAGTAAGTCATGCTTTTCTTTAAAGGTAAAGTTTTACTAAATTTAATGAGCTTTCTTGATAGGTACCAAAGAGCTTTTTTTAATGGTGTGTATGCCTGGCTTAAAAGCTAAAGAAGGGTAGTTACTGAGGAAGGAGATTGTTAATTAGGCCTTACTTCCAAGCAAATGTGATAAAATGACTGACAATGAACTACATATTCCTCCCTCCAGCTCTTTTGTTGCTCTACTGTGGCTAAAAAATTAGATCTTTATCACATTGATGTAAAAGGACCATATTGAAGTTAGAAGGGATTTTATTAGTTTAACAGTGAACTTAGCCATAAAATAATTAATATATGGCATTAGCAGAGTGAGTGTGTAATAAAAAGTCATAGTATTGTTGAACCAGCATAATTGCAAGGAAAAAGAGCATTTTGCAACTTTTCTAGAAATTTGACAGAATTAGGAGGAGCCATACTTTCACTGCACTCAGTAGGAGCAGAATTGTACACGATCTTCAGCTGGAGTCAATTGGCCTCATTTCAAAGTTAATGGTCCTTTTGGCCTTTACACTATCAAATAATATAACCTGTGACATACTGATAAAGACTGGCAAAAATAGCAGCTGTAGTGAAAATGAAGAATTTCTTCCTTTGGTCACCTTTTCCTGGTTTGTGCATAACTCCATTAAACTTGGTATGGCTACCTGTGTTTATTAATGTGGTTCCTGTTGGTATGGTATCGAAGTACTTCCCAAGGATTAATGGGTTTTAATTTAGTGATACCGCCATAAGGCACAAAAATCTCATTGTTCCCATTTTAGGAGACTGAAACTAAGTAACTTTATGCATTGATTTGTCTAACTTAGTCTAAGACTCTTTGAGACATCTTAATTCCTTGGTGTTTCCAATCCCTGCTCTGAGGTGGGCTCAGCCACTCCTCCTAGAAACTTTAAGTACTTTTAAAGATTCACACCTGAAATCTTCGTTCTGAACTTTGTGCCCATTCAAAACTCCCCCTCTCCCCACAAAAAGGAAACCCAAGGCAAAAAAAAACCCCTCCTATAAACCATCCCAATCCACAAGCCAGCTTTGGAAAAGTCATTACACACAAATATCTTTCATATGCACAACTGAATGAATAACTTTTCCCCCAAAGCTTGATTATATTTAACTACAGAGTAGAGCTGAGGTTTAGAAATTTGGTTTTAATAAATGTTAAACTAATCACTAAATGCAATCAAGTTTGTTTCCTATATTGTTTGAATTCAAAAGGATGGTCAGAGACTCTTTCCAGACATTCCCTGTTGTCTTGATAAATTTTCTTAAATAATAGTTATAAGAATATTTATATCTTGAGTAATGTCAGCATTGTTTGTCTGTATTTTTCTATTTTTATCATCATTTATTGTTTGCTTCTGACATTATAGATATGCCTGATGTAAATTGCAGAAAATGGCATTTTAAATGCTTTTCCTGAATTGTCTTCTAAGTACCTGTAAGATCATGAAAACACCCTGCAATACCCAAGTTAACTTTAGAAGGGTTAAGCAGTAATTCCCTCTGTGACCGTGTTCACATTGTGAGATGCATCAACACACATGTTTTGTCTATCAAGCCAAAAAATATCCCATTTAGGGCTTTTCCCCACAGTAATCAAGGCTGAAGACAACAAAACAGCATTTCTTTCAGAGGATGCAGCAACAACATGAAGTCAACCTTTGTTAAAGGCTAAGCTCTGCTACCAGTTCCTTTTACAATATGTTGTAGTGTGACTTAGTTTCCTACAGTGAAGGCGCCCAAGGTAAAAAATACAAGACTGCAGGATAATGTAACAAAAATGTGCTGCTCTGCATAAAGCTCCTGAGTTTCAGACTTGCTGCTGGTCAAAGCTGGCCTATTGACCCCTGTCCACTCTAGCTGAGTAAACCTGCAGGTCTTTGCTAAGGTATGTTGGCAGCAGGAGAGGTCTTGGGCTCTGATTAAATACAGAAGGCATGCAAATAGGCTTTCCAGATGGTTTAGTTAATCGAATGAATATAAATTTGAGCCTAATGCCTTCTTTTATTTTGGAGGTGAAAGCAATGTTGGGAAATACTTGAATCTTTGAATATGGTATTAAAACACGGCATTTGTTTTTCTCTTTTGTTTTGCACTATTTTTTTTTTTTTTTACTTACAACAAAATTAATTTTTGCCTACAAAAACCATTTTAGCTGTCTCTTTCTGGAAGAAAAAAATTGACTGGCATAAAAGCAAACAGCCTGTGGATTTGGCAAGGTGATAAACACAAAGATTTCTCTTCCATTTGCAGTAGAATATTGCATTATGAGAATCATGAATAGTAATCTCATTTCTATGCACCTTGGGCTGGCTTGCTGGAGACCACTCAATTTTACTTCAGAAACCAACCATATATAACTAAGGAAAACAAAACAAGGTATGTTCACAGCTTTGTTTTAAAATATCATAGGCATATTTTTACTAAGGACACAATTTTGACAGCCTCTTCTTTGTAAAATTCTCATCTGCTCTGATCATTTGATAAAGGCTAATTTTTCCAGGTTGCTTTGCTTTTGTTTAGTTTCAGAATTCTTAACCTTTTCATACTTTCAGTGTATTTTTAAATTATTGCAAAAATTCCCCTTCCTTCTCCTGTGGCTAAGCAGGAAGCCAACAGGATACCAATACCGCTTACTCACGGAAATTAAAAACAAAACAATAGGTAAGCAAAATAAAGAAATAGAACAAACAAGAGACACTGTCTTTTCTGTTAAAGCTTAATGTGTTGTGCACTGGATATTCAATATACTAGACATGAAAGTATTGAAACTTTTGCAGTAGAGTTTCTGCAGAATTTGACTCTTATTTCAGTGTCTGCATCTGAAACATGGAGTTGAACTATTAGTCTGCCTGTGTGCCCAAACTCCAGGGAGAAAAAGCAGTAAGTCAGCAATGGTAACCTTGCAGTCCAGAGCCCAGATTAACGGGTGATAGTTTTTGGAGAGGCATTCTGTTTACTGGTTTATTTTTGTCATAGCCCTGCAGATGCTGGTGTCTATGGGGCTCCCCAAGCAGATACAGGTGATACCAGGCTGTCTAGACATGTGTGTTCTCCTACCCTCAATGTGTGAGGTGTCTCACTCTTGTCAAGTCTTTCCTGAGGTGCCTGGACTCCTTTTCCCAAGCAGAACTGCAGTGTGTGCCAGGAGAGCACTGTCCTTTGAACCAGCCCAGACATGGGCACAAACATGTCCCCTGCTTGTGCAGTTAAAGATCACCTTAGGGAGAAAGAAAAGGGGAAAGTATGCTTCCTTCTTCTTTTCCCTTTCTTTCCTGGATGTCGTGATGTGATCAAGTTGCCTATTTCCCCTTGAATCAAAATACACCTCATTAGGGTGGCTATTTGAAACCTCTTCTAATGCAATTACTTAATTTATGTAACTTGTAACTCACCTCTCCTTCAAAAACACTAATTCTGAATTCTCAGTCTCCTGTTTTTCTCCAGTGTTGACTATCTTTCATTCTCTTACATTTTCATTTGTAAGTTCATATGAATGGAGACTTGTATCCAATTCAACATCTTCTCTCTAGACTTTGGGATAAATAGACTTCTCCATTTGCCACTGACATGTGTGTGTTTAGAGCAGTTCATAACATGATTGAACTCCATTGATTTTTCATAAAAGTTTAATAAGCTGATACAGGTCAAAAGCATTGCAAAATTTGTTATAAATTCCTGTGGTGATCTGAACAAGACAGTGGGGAGAGCTGGCACCAGATACACTTTGAATTACATGGAGGATAAATACACGCATAAATACGTGTTGAATTACGTGGAAGATAACAAGGACTTGAAACCTTTTGGTTAATTATTTTTAATATTGTGGTTCAGATTATGAGCTTTATAACATTGCATGGCTCTCCTTGTTTATGTTCTGTATGTTTACAGGTGATTTGCTCATAACTGCTTTAGTAGGAAATCCAAGTAGGATCTTGGAAAAATAATTGCTTCCCAAAAAGAAAACCTCAGATTTACACATGAGCCCCCTGAAATAGTTGACTAACATTGCATGAATCCATTCAAATTGGAGGAGGTTCCAGTTGTGCTAAAATTTTTAATCAAGTCTGGACAGAATTGTCTGATAAATTCCCTGAGATGGTTGCTGTATGATTTAGGTCATGTTTGAAAATTGCCTGGACAAAACGCAGAGCCGGTGGTACATCAGTTACAGATGTCCTTTGGGTTTACAATACAGAAAACAGCCATGCAGAAAACCTCAGTAGCTTCTCCAGGAGCTTGGAGATTGCCCCCAGGCCCCCTCCCCTTCTCTGTGCTGGTCTGGGCCTGTGACCACCGTGGGGGAAGCCTTGCCTGGCCCATTGCTGCTGCTGAGCTTGTGGCCACAGGCCAGAGTCGTGATCTGACCGCTGGCCACGTCAGCCTGGTGTCTCATCCCTCAGGACATGAATCTGTCATGAGCAGCAAAACCTTTTTATGGCTTAACTTTGTTCCTTGAGCATGCAGACTGCAAAGGAACAGGATGTTTATTGTATGTACAGTGACCATTCCCACTGAAGAGGGAATCCTTTAGGATGGGCACAGCTCCTTTTCGGGAAGCACCTCCTGTACCTTGGCACAGAGGTGGCTCCCAAATGTTTTGTTCCTCCCAAATGCACTAAGAATAGTATTTATTACAAGTGAGGCACCATGTTTAATGTAGTCCTCAGGTCAGCATTATCAGATGAAGTCTCACAGAGTATGTAAAATTCTTATCCCTAGCTGATGTTTTGGTGTCATATGTGCCATATAGATGGCTTCATGAAAAGGTGAAAAGAATTTTCTTTCAAATTCAAAATCACTAAATATAGTTTGTTAAGAACATTAGTAAGTTTTGGCCACGGGTTTTGTGGAATGGTGCAAGTATCTTTTTAAGATAACCAAGAATGCCAACTTTCACATGGATCTAACACACTGAAGAATGAGCCTTGTGCTCCCTTGCTAGCTGGCCAGTTTAAGAGGGGAGAATTCAGCGCATGAATCCAAAACCCTCTGGGAAGCATTTTTTTTTTTATAGCTCCAATAAAGTCCTCTAGCTAGTTCAGTATTTGCTATTGACACCAAAGACACCTGAATATTCCTTATTGTACTGGAATGTCCCAGAGGGTCACTGGTAAGAACTGTGCATTTTCTGGTATGGCACTCAGTTTTTAAAGGTTCCTCTCTATTATCATCTCCATTGCTGTCCCACAGATGAAAAACCAGGCAATTTCCTCTTTGCTTTATGCGCTGCCTCAGTGCAGCGGCCGTGTTCCAGCCTGATGCACTCAAAGTGTCAAGTACGAACCCAAAACTGGGGGGAGGATTCTGCAGGAGCTATAAATTCCCTCTTCTCCAGAGGTTATTTCTGCACTCACCCTTGATGTGCAGAACTTATTTCTGTGCTTGGGTTAATGTTTAGGTTTTCTTTATAGGTCATCTTTTATTCTAAAAACTAAATAGAAATCCTTCTGTTCATCTATTAAATGTGTGTATTCTGTGTACTGTACAATATGTTTAAGGGAGGGGGATATTCTTTTTTAAATTATAGTTCTTCAAGTGAATTGGTTATTTTCTCTATAACCTTTCCTGTCAGTGCCTTCAGAAAGGCAGTCCAGCAAATCATTTAGATGTTTGTATTTTATGGTTAGTATCTTATAATTAAAATATGTTTTCATATAATTTTAATTTATCCAGTCTATATGTCAGGCTCAAGATCTTTGCACAGTGTCTGTTGCTCCTAAGACACAGTAATTTGTTAGTAGCTCAGCATCTGATCTGTTCCACATTTCCTTCACACAAATAGGTCTTAAGTATGTTGCCATTGGTATTTATTCTGATAGGAAGTATTTATAGCAAGATTGGGACCTGAAGATGGTTAGCAGGTTTCAAAAGTCAGTGGAGAAGTGATCTTTTAGCCAAGGTGGCTCACCAAGGAAAAACCATCTTCTGAGCTGGGGATGGACCCAGGAAAAAGGTGTAGAGGACAGGACTTGGTTGCCCAGTGGTGGGTGGATGGCACAGGTCTCAACTGCAGCCTGCTGCCTTTGCTCCAGCTCTGCTCTGGGGTGTAGCTGCAAGGGCAGAGTCCTGTGGACCACCTAGTCTTGTGATTTATGCTGAATGCTGGACAAGATAGGATACAGAAGCCATTTATTTTCCATTCCTGTTTTGCAATGCCTGAATTACTCTGAAATGTTCCTGAAAGTCCCTCAAGTTGGATCAGTTTTGTGTGTCGTGTGTCCCCCTGCCTTAGCTGTAAAGGGGATTCATCCAGGGGAAATATTTTTTGGACATACTGGAAAAATAGACTGTATTTATGTGAAACTGTTTGTTAGTTTTTTTTCTGCTATGTGGCCACTGACTTTAGATACAAGAAAGGTTATTTTTATGAATTCTTTCCTACCCTTTGAACATTAAGCACCTTTTTACTGTTTTCTTGGTTATATTTTCTTATGAATCTCCTACTCTGTGAATGTGTGTTATTTTTTCCTTCTCTGCAAAGACTTGTGACTTTTCAAATGCATGTGCATAGCATTTATCCCCCTCCCTTCCAGTATGTTTTGACTACTTATATTTTATGTTTCTGAAGGATTCAGCACTGTGGGAAAACATAGAATTCTGTGTAGAAAATAAATCAAAAAATACTAATGGATTCAAATGAAGGGGAATGAAAATTGAATCCAGACTCACATTTCCCAGTAAATTATTAGAATAAGCACAAATATAATTTAATAGAAAGTAACTTAACTGTAGCTTAGTAATGCTGTACTTTATTCTCCATGTGAACAGTAAGAAATGTGGTGTGCTAGGCAGGGAAAACTGTGTTTCTTACAGTTTGTTTTGACCATTGGAAAACAGTAATGTAGGGTATCTTAGTGATAAATCCAGAAAAAAATTAGTTGACATTCATAAAGTTGGCTTATTTACATACAGATGATATCAGAGCTGCAGTTAACTCCAAAGGCTCAGGAAACTTTAAACATGGATTTCTGTCAGAGGCCTCTGAATTTTCTTCTTGTCTCTTTTTTGTCTTCTCTGCCCTCCATGCCATGTTCCTCTTATTTCCCAACTCCCTGTTTGGCAGTTCCTGCTCCCCTTGCATTGTCTGAGGTCTGCTCAGCTGCCCAGGGAGGTGCTGGATTCCACAGGGCTCTCTGAAGGTGGAGGCACTCCAGGAGCCCTCAGCTGAGGGCTGCCAACACCAGCAGTGTTGGGCTCTTGCCATCCTCACAGTGCCTTTGTGGCCATGTGTAACCTCCACTGCCCTGAGCAGGGACAGAGGGGCTGCAGGAGATCCCCACACGTCAGCACACAGCACACAGGCTGTGGGAGTAACCCTAGGGAGCTGGTGAGGAGCAGTGACTGCGTGCCAAGTGCAGCCACCTCTCACGGCAGGAGCTGCAGGAGCACGGAGAGCCTGGGGCTTCTGGAAAGCAGGGGGTGTAGGACTAGGCCTTGTCTTCTCTAGAGGGACAAATGTGCTGCCATGGACATGCCAGGTCCATGGTTGGGGAAGCCAGGTTGAGTGGTGGGGGAAGCTCCCTGAGGATGGGCCTTGCCTCAGCTGTGGGGATGCTAATGGGAATTTCAGCCAAGTGCTTCAAAATAAAATGTATGGATGTTTCCTGTATGGGAAGAGCTGTGCCCTGAGGAAATGGGCAGTGCTCTGAATGCAGAGGGCTGGTGTCTAAGCTAAATTCTCTGGTGCCAGAAAAGGAGGAGCGTGGGCCTGAGGAAAGGGAACGCATGTGAAGGATTTGTGTATCTTGCTATTGTTTTAGGCAATAATTGTCTTTGAAGTACTTTAAGTGAAGTCATTGAAAAATTTATGAATAAATAATAGGAGAAAAGACTTAATTTTGGCCACAAAAATATTTTTTGATTAAGCTTTTAAGCTTTCACCTTAGTGCGTTAGGCTCTGTAGTCCCAAAGAATGACTAAGTAGCTGTCATTAATTTTCATTTCCCTTTTACCATGTAATTTTCATGGTTTGTCAGGGTTTGGGGCAGTAGTCTGTGAAGTGATGGGTACCTTCCATGAACCCGTGTGCAGAATTCCCTCCTGCCACCAGGCTTTGAGCCTGGGTAACAGGTGCTCTTGGTCTTCTGCTCTGCTGCCTCCTGTGACAGTCTCCATGCCTTGCAAAGTCTGTTAGGAGAGAGGGAGAAAACCTTTGTTTGTCCCTCAAAACAGAGGCAAGCAAATACCAAAATACCCGAAAGCTTGTAAGACTTTATGTGAAAGAGGGAGGTTCAGATACACCATTCAGTGTTGTTGATGTGTCTGAGGGCCTCTATCCACACTCTGGTTTCTGCTTTTGTGTGTGCCGGAGGGGTGACAACAACATAATCACAGGGGCTGAAGTTTTCCTTTGTGGATGTTGCTTGGGTACAGTTTTTCTAAAAGTTTTTTGAGGAAGACCCTTCCTTCTTGTTTTCCTTCAGTTTCTTTGTGAGGATTTTTTTTTTCTTTTCTCTCTATTTTTTTTAACTTTTTCTGTTTGCATCTCAGACTATAAATCCATTCTCTCCTTTCTGTCTTTACTTTGATCCAGCCACTTAGTTTTAAATTTTTGTAATTTTTCTTCTGTTATGTTTCAGTGTTTAGGCTTTTGACCTTGAACTTTTGCAAAATATCCCTTCCCAAAACATGCATGCCTTCATAATCTGCTTTATTTTGTGGATATATAAACTCATTGCTCAGACTGGTTTTGGTGTGCTTTTGGAAATCATGCAGGTAAAAAGTAAGAGCAGACCTACCTATTCTATGTGAACAGTGAAATGCAACTGTATTATATCAGAGAAATTAAAGAGTGGTTTATCTATACCAGCATTACCTGTATTGACAGGTGATTGGTGTTACTGTCTGCACTGACTAAAGCTTCTAAATCTCATGGAAATATGATACAGATGATCAGTTGAAGTTTTTTTGAAGGGATTTGAAATGGGGTGCAAGTTCTCTCTTTTTATGAGATTTCCCCCCCCATCTTTCTGTAAATAGTCTGTATTAGTAATATAACACACTGTCACTAGTATGGTCTATGTTCTGTGTCATGAAATGAGTAACAAAAAAGATGAAATTTTCATTTTGTTAAGTTCCTCCATAGGTTGCCAGCAGAGGAGGGAGATTGGTGGGTAGTGCTGGGTGCATAAGTGATGAGTTCACAGCTCAGTGTTCTGGTGGACTTTTTGATACATCACTGCAAATGTGAGCACAGATTTAAATTAGTGAATTCCTTTAAAATTAATTCCACCCCTTTTTGGGCAATATTTTTATTGAGTAAGGTTGTCTGTAAGAACCCCTTCATTTTACTGAGCATTGCTGGTGGCTTTAAGGAGGAGCTGGTTGTTTGCAGCATTTGGGTGTGGCTGCAGAGGGGTGATGCCCCAGCACTGTGTACAGGGGCTCAGGGCAGAATGGAGGCTCAACCAGCACTCCCCTCCTCCCTGGCACAATGATCCACACTGTGGCTTAGGATGTTGGTTAGGTAGTGGACTGTGAAATAGCTTCTTAGCTATATCAATATTTATGTTATGGCCTTCTGTCCCTAGTGAATGCTTATTTCTGAGAAATTAAAAAGAAAGAGAGAAATAACCCCCGCCCCCCCCGCCCCCCCCAACAGCAAAAACCCCCACCCAAACTCATACAATGTAAATAAGCTGAAAACCCCACAAAACTTCTATTAAGAGCTTTCTGGTTGTTGCTATGTTTTGGAGTAATCCATTGTCCAAGATCCAGCACTGCTATGATGCATTAGACTAATATATCATAAGAGTGGCATAGCTTTGATGATGCATTAATGGAATGCATCCTTAAGGTGCCTTGGCTCTTATGATGCATTACTGCAAACATGACCAGCTGGGTGGGTTAGCATACAAGCATGTGGGAGTATGAATTAGTGTTTCTCTACCTAAAACTTCATGTGCAAGACCTGAAAGTCAGGAGCTTCTGAAGAGAGGGGTTGAGCTGGGTGGGACCAAAACTGAGGCTGGAGCTGTGTGCTTGCAAAATCTCTGAATCTACAGAAAACACGGGGAGGGAAGAAGAGATTGCCTTTACTGAAGCAATGACAAATTTTCATTCCCTTTCAAAGAGTACAGTGATGTGTGCTGTATTACATGAACAAGTTCAATGTTTTTCAAAAATGCCTTGACCAACTTTTTTCAGGGTATTTTTTTCAATGTGCTATCATATTTTCTGGGGAAATTAGGCTGAATAGGTTTTATGCAGATTTAAACACTTCCGTCGTAGCTGTTATTAATCAATTTTTTGTTGTATGTGTCAGCTATTTCTGGTTTCAGAGAAGAAACTAACGTAAGTTCTGGTAAGCAGTCTTTTAACAAAGTTTGTTTTTGCCACATTTCCAGATGTAGCCAGCTTTGAACAAGCTTTGGAGAAGCAAACTGATAAATCCCCTCACCCTGAAAGTAATATCAAACTTGAACAAAAAGCATTATAAAACACATTAAATACTGATGATGATACTCACCTCCTTGTTCCCTAACAAAAAGACCTTGTGTTGTGTGTGTTTATATTTACAAACTTTCTATCTCTTGCCTTTTGTAAATGTCCTGTATTGTCATGGCATGGATGTTATTGACTGCATGTATGTCCTTGAATAGAGTCTATTTATTGCTTGGTTTTGTTGAAAATCCAGCTCACAATTGCTCTGGTCTTGCAATGGTACACATTTGCTACAGAATATTGCTGTTTAATCTAATTAATCTCTTGGGGATTTTTTTTTTTTTTGCTATTAATAGAGCTGGGTGCAAGATTTACCCATTATTGACCTTTTTCCCCCCTCTGCCATGCTTAGCAAGAGAAGGATGCAGAGGCAGATGTAAAATACCACTTTTTGCTGACTCTATAGAGAGGAAAGTGTGGGAACATTTCCAGGTACTGAAAATCAACCTTTCCAGTGTAAATTGCTCTTTTGCTCTTTATGATGAGAGGCATAAAGTATCCAGTGAAAAAGTTTCATTTTTCAGGTTTCAGAGCACACAAAATTTGCATAACTTTGCCCACTTTTTACATCACAGTATCTTGAACACTAGATGGCATTGGCTTTGTTAGTGTAAGTGGGGAGGAGATGGAGGATACTGGAACCTCCTCCCTTCAATAGCCCCTGTCTTTCTTCCTGCCATTCAAGAAGCCCAATCAGACAAGAAAATCCTTAAATTCCTAGAGTTAGGACTGTAGCAAGTGCTGCATTTTCAGGTACCCTTCACTGATTGCTGCCCAGTCAGTGCAGAAATGACCCAACCTACTTAGCAGATTCCTGCTGCTGGGTGGTTTTGCACTGCCTGTGCAGAGCTGAGATTGCACCTGCAGCAACCCCGGACATAACCTGTCTAGGAAGACTACTGTGTTATGGTAGATTCACAGTGATTAGCAGACTGCATTTTGTCTTGGCTGGGGGTCTTGGTGTGGTGGTTTTTTTTTGTTGTTGTTGTGGTTTTGTTTTTGTTTTTGTTTTTTGTGGGGTTTTTTTTGTGTGTGTGTGCTTTTTTTGTGGGTTTGGTTTTTTTTGTTTGTTTGTTTGTTTGTTTTTTTGTTTTTTTTGTATTCTGTTAAGCTCTGCAATAATTGCTGCAGTGGTTAATTTCTTCTGTTCCTGTCATCACTCTTGCCCATAAGTACAGAAAATTATTATGATAGTGAGTATTCTAGGCATCTCTCATTAGAAGCAACAGGTAACTAGGGATGTTTAAAGCAATCTGCATATATAAATTTGTATCTTTTTCAGGCCAGCAGAACAGTGTTTTGCAGTATGAAAGCTGATATTAGACAGTTGTGTTGCTGTCCTTTAATAGTACTGGTATGACCTTGGCTTCAAGTTCCATTTTGTTACAGGCTTATTTATGAAAGCCTAGGTGCAGAGCTTGAAGAAAATCTTGGGAATCTTTTGTGAGAAGTAGCTTCTCTGTGTTGTTTCTGCTTCAAAACTTGGTGTGAACTGATACCAAGTGACTAAGTCTGGGATTAGATGGCATCCCTGCATGATATGGGAATTTGGCATCTCCTCAGTGATGCCCTAGACTTCCTTTAAAGGTGTATTCTGACCTAAACCATTCTATGATGATAGAAATTTAATTCAATTGACTGAACTTGTTTCTTTAGGGATGGCTGTGTAAAAAAGGGCTGTGAAAGCCATTTGTGCTTGGTGATACCAAAGAATAACATCAGTAGTAGACCCACAATTCCCTTTCACAAATGTGCTGTTTAAAACACCCTGGGGTTAATGCAAAGTAGTAAAGGATTGTTCCTACAATACAGCAGTGTATTTTATCCAAGTTGCTGTAGTCTTTGACTGGGGAGTCATGTATAACCTAGTATTAGAAGCAATTATTTTAATGACAGTTCAGTGACATGTCACCAGACTTGGAGCAGATGGGTAAATGGATTCCCAGAAAACTGTGCCTTTTGTTCAGTGATTATTACCTAGTTTTTGCTGATAAAAATTAAAACTATTAGCTAGTTTTTGCTGATTAAAATTAAGACAGGAGGTGGCAAAATAATGAAAGTAGTAAAGCCTGAGTCAAGAGAGTGACTGAACTATTTCATAGGGGTAGTAGTGAAGTATGAAAGCAGAGCTGTCTCTTGCCTGCTATTCCTTTACTAAGCATAAAACCTTTTCAAATGCCTGTTGTGGTAGTAGCTAGGGACTCAGCCCCAGGTCAGGGCTTTGTCATTGACAAAGCTAGTGATTAACATACAGCTTCCTGTGCAATGGATGAAATTAGGGTTTTGTTTCCTTTAGTTAGGGTTGGGGTGTTTTTACACTATCATAGAGGTAATATCAGTGATATTATTAGAGAGCAGTACCTTTCAGTTGTAGACACGATGTATTTCAGCTTCTCAGAACACAAGCACTCACTGCTAAGGCAAGGTGATAGAAAACTCTCTCATTCTTAACATATTTCCTGTGTGTTGCATCAGCCAGAGCTGGAGTGTGAACACACTTCTGTGTTTGAAAGGCACTCTTGGAGGAGCTGTAATAGCTGTGCTCTGTGGCTTTACCTTTTACAAATCGTATGCCATTAGTCACAGGGTCCTGTGGTTGATGCAGTTCTTATGGTATGTTTGGAATGTTAAGTGTCCCTCTGGAACAGTGGTTCCTCTCTGAGGAACCTGTGGACATGAGGCACGTGGGGACCCTCCTCAGGAATTGTATAGTTTGAACCCTTGGCAGAGTCAAAGAAGAAAGGAGACTTACACTTACCTGTTGTTGAACGAGGAGGTCCAAAGCAGAATTTTCTGAGGGATATATTTCCAGATTTGTTTGCTTTCTTCAAGGAAACTTGGAATTTGTGTTCCAGGAACTTGTCTCCTCTTCTACAGATGAATTTAGTTACTACAATTTTGACACATTTGCTTTAATATTGTAAAAGAATCCATTACTTTTTACTTTGTTTTTACAGGCTTAATGCTTCTAAAATGTTTGGTGTGTGGTAACTTCCTCCCATGGGGAAGGACAGCTGGGCACAGTCCTGCTCTGCTTGCTGTCCTGACCAGCTCTGGCAAGGGACAGCCAGGCAGACTCCTGAGGGGACATTTCAAGGCAGAGGAGGTGAGCAGGGAGGAGAATCTGATGGCCTCTGTGACTACTGCCTTGGAGATGTACCTTAGTAATGAAGCATAAACTTTTAGGAACTTTCAAGGGATGATGTCTTGCTTTTGGAAATGGAATGCAATGTTTCAGTGCATTTGTCTGGCTGCACTGCAGGGTTGCAATGGATTTAGAGAGTAAATTCTTAACAATCAGTGGAACTCAGGACTTTCATTGTAATAGTATGATGTGGGATCCCAGCAAGTGCTGTAGCATAATTGATGAATGTCAGTGCTGGCTGTGCGTGCAAATGTGATCTTCCTGAAAATGTGCATTACTAGAAGCTGCCGTGTTTATCTCTTTGACAAGAGAGGCTGGTTAGGGAAATCAAAATAGATTTTCTATCTGTTAGCTTCACAAGAAGTTCCTTGTAACTGTAACCACTGGCCCAATGAGGCAAGTCCCCTCATCAACTGTTTCACTTAATGATGTCTTTTATTACAGTTCAGCAACCCAGTTGAGTGAGTAGCTGCATGGTGAACTAAGTGCCTCTGAAAGCTCAGCAGTAAAATTTTTGCATATCAAGTGCTGTGAAAATGTTCTCCCATGGCTTGAGTAGGCATTTTTTTAGTGTGGTTTAGGAGAAATGACACACTAGCAAAACAAATCAGGAGAATAAGTAGCCATCAACCTACAAGTAATGATCAAAGATTAGTTTGGTTGAGAGAGGTTTTACAGCGTGTTGATATCACCAAAGACATCTCTGTGGTCAGAACTTCAACAGCAAATACAGAATGAGACCCATTCCTAACCCAATTTTTTTTTCTTTCTTTTTTTCTTTTGTTTTGTTGTGTTGTTGTTGTTTTTAAACAATTCCATGCAACCCTCCCTCCTGGCTCTTCCTTGCAGAAAAGTGCACTCTTGTGTGGATTAGCTTGGGTGGTTTCCAATTTGCAGTGTGTCAGGGAACAGAAACCAAATAAACTGTTATTTGAATGGGCTGTGGAAATAAACTTCAGTATAAGATAGTGAATTGAATGCCCTGAGTCATTCTCATCTACTTTAATTGCTCTAATTGGTTTGCTTCAATTAATTACATTGTTTGCACTTCTGTTGTGATTTTGCATGGCTTCTCATTAAGCCTGGCCTTTTATCTTTTCCACTCTTAGTGATCTGTGCAACAGGTATGCTAACTACCTTTTAGCATCCTGGCTGGAAAATGAGAAAGGTTTCCATCAGCAATGTCTTGGTGGTTGTACCCATTCTACACATGCCATGTAAGTGCTGCTTTTGGACAGCCTGGGCTGGGGCACAGAGATCCTTTTGTAGTTCCAGAGGTAGATGGTGCCTAGGGAATGAGGTGTGGCAAAGGTCTGAAACTCAAGGGCTTTATTTCTGGGGAAGTTCACATCCTTAAGATCAGTTTTGTAACGCAAGCTCAGTTTCTTGGAAAAGGCCCTGCTTAGTTTTACGTTAATAAAAGATGTGTATTTGGCTTCATGTCAGAAACAGGAATTCACAGACTTTGAAAAACCTTTGAAGACTGTTACAGCTGTAATTGGTGTGTTTTGTCTTGGGTGGAGAATTTGAAAGGTTTATTTCGAGAATATACACTCTTAAGGGCAGGAACTGTTACTCATCTGTGTTTGGAAAGCAGCACCAGCACAGTCTGGATAACAATGATACTACAGAAGGTTAAAAGAACAATTAAAGAGTGGAAATAATGACCTAAGGGAGGAACACTTAACTTTAGCACACCGACGACTGCACATCGTGTGTTTGGGGAAATCCGAGGGGGGAGAGAGTGAGAGAGTTGTCAGAGAGACTAATACTCTCAGAAGAAATATGTTGAAATCTCTGCTTACATTTCACAGAAATGATATCAAATAACTTGAGGAAAAATCCTTTGAAACAGAAAGAGGGAATTTGCCCTCATTTGTGTTTTCTCCCAGGAGAGCTTGCCTCATTTTTTGGTTCTTTCTCTTTCCTTTCTGAATACCTTGGGACAGGGGGAGTCTGTCAATAAAACAGCATCTCCAAAGCCACACTTTATTGTGTGCAGGGAGATGCACACAAATCTACTGGGTAAATCCAGCTTCCCAAGGCCACTCTTCCAGAGCAGCCTGGGTGCTCTGGAGCCAGCCAGCATCCCTCCAGGGTGGATACCCCAGAGGTGTCACGTCCTGACACCACTTAGCAGCTACTTTTTGTGTTTGTTGCAGGTTTGAGATGTTACTGAGACCATCTATTTCTGGAACAGCACAGGATGTAGGTCAGCCTTGGCTGTGTCCTAAGGTGGGAGGATCAAGGCAATGCACCCTGGGCATTTTCAGGGATCACAGGCAACTTTGTGACTGAAGAGAATTATGTATTCCTGGGCTGTGTGCTCTGGATCTCCAGAAAACAACTTTCATACAAGATGAAATACAGACCTGTGCTTCAAATACCTCATGATTGACAGACCTATTGAAACAGAACAGAATTATATATATATATATATATATATACACAATTACACATACAAAATCATAATAATTATAATAATTAAAAATAAGAATAAAATCTTTTAAAAGGGAGAGAATTTTCACTCTTTTATCCATCTTCTGGAGCATGTCAATTATGTCTGTATATACACTTTTTTTCTAAAATAGTTCTTTAAACTACAAACAAATTACCATTTTCTTCCTGGATACATTGGTTTGTATTGTATTACTTACAGCTTTCATGAGAAGGCATTAAAACAAAGCAGAACAACTATAAAGTAACTACCAGGAAGAAAACTGGTTTTTTCTTGTGTTCTTGGCCTCGATTTTATCACCCTGAAGTGATCACTTCCTTTCTGGAGCTTTTTTCTTGTTTTGTGTATATTATTTCTGTGTGTAGTTGGCCACATTAAATTAGCCTCCTAACAGAGCCAAAATGTAAATTAAAAAAATTTGGTGAGGAGTAAAGCTAACAGCATCAGTAAAGTGATCCTTTAATAAATCAATTATAGTCTAAATATCTGAAAATACCTGTTACTGGAATTCTGTTATTTTCTTTACAGCTCCCACAGGCAATAAACAGTGATTCTGTGTTATTAATTACTCCCAAGTATATAAATGGGGAAACACAGTTCTAGAGCTGCAGATCTAGAATCTAGAAGTCCCTCCTGTCTGTGTTTCCAGGCTGGCACTGATGTGCTGTGCTGTCACACGGGGAGCAGTTGGGCTGTGCAGTGTTTGCTTCCAGTGCGTGCCCCCTCTTGTCTCCTTGGAGTTGCTGCTCCCTCCTGAACAAGACATTGCGGAGACACCATTGATGCTGCTCTGCAGGACGTTCTCAGGACTCTGGCCCATCAGGTGAGGTACCAGCCAGCTTTTCTGACAGCAAGGAAAGGTGTCTCAAATGTTTCACTACAGAAAGTACAGTGGGTTTTCTTTTTTAATATTTTTTTTCTCTGCCAGATGCCCAAGGGGCAAAGTTGGGTCAAAGCTTGATAAATAATAATTACCCCCCCCCCCAAAAAAAAAAACCAAAACCACCTCAATCAAAACTAAACAAACAAAATAAAAAAGCAGTATTTTGTTCCCTGTCCTCTTTTTNAAGCTTAAAAAATAAAAATTCCCCCCCCCCCAAAAAAAAAAAACCCAAAACCACCTCAATCAAAACTAAACAAACAAAATAAAAAAGCAGTATTTTGTTCCCTGTCCTCTTTTTGCCAATGGCTGTTTTCTTGGTTATGTTGAATATTGCTAAACATATTGTTGGTGAAAAAAGGGCTGCATTCATATAATTTAATCCTAGCCCAGATGCCACTGCTCTGTTTAGATTTGTCTATTAATGTTTCTGTGCAGTTCTTTAACTAAAATTCTGGGATGTTTCCTCTTTCCTCTCTGAAAACAATGTTTGGTAAGGACTGTAGGTTGTTTAGGTCTGTGGAACTGGTCATTGTAAGCCAAGACACAGAGGGCTGATTGGTGACCTTGTCTTGCTTTTGGCTGGAGCTTCTTCAGCTCGGTGTGACCAGGCCCAGCAGTCACTTTCCTGTTTTGACATTGGTGGTCACTTTTCAAACATGTCGACAATATTATGTCCTTGACTTTTCCCACTCCTGGGTATATAAAAAATTCTCCTGCAAAGCCTGATATGTTGGTAAAGTTTACTTATGAGTTTTGGTTTTGATACAAAGAAAAGGAAAATTAAAGTAGCAATGTGGCAGAGGGAACCTGAGTGGTACAAAAGGAGCGGGAACACAACAGAAAGGTCCTGTGAAGAACAGGGGCTGTCACTGGGAGGGTGTGGGGAACATCAGCTGGGTTTTCAGTAACACAAGTGAGCAGAGGAGGGACACTGACACAAAGAAAGAAACAAAAATTGTGAGATGTGTCCCAGCCCCACCTTCTCAGGATCAGCACCGCTGAGCTTCAGTATCTGAGGTCCTGTATGCAAAAGCATGCAGGATTTGGGGGGAGTTTGCAACTGCAAATCCAGGTATTGTGGGACTCATAGGAAAGTGGTCTTAGGAAGAGTAGAACATTGCCGTGGAATACTTCAACTGCATTTGAGAATTGAAAAAACAATTTGACACAGTTTGTTAGGCAGCTGTAGTGTTTGATGCTAAATAAAAGCATATTCCAATAATAAGCTTCTGTTTTCACAGCACAAATTGAAGGAATTGATTAAATAAATTCAATCAATTTTTCCATGTCATGTTTTTTATCTGAAATTTATATACAATGAAAAATAAAACAAAGTTTATTAAATGAAAATTAAAACCAATATGGCTTACTGTGGCAGGTCCCTAAAATACATACATGGTAATTTATTTGGGCCTTGTTAATACTTCAAAGCAATTATAATAATCCAGTACATTTTATTTTTTTTTCTTTCAGATTAAAAGTGAATCAAGATTAAATATTTATGAAACATAAATATCCTCATGTCTCCTCCATGTCCATGTGCTTCCTTTTATATTTTACTTTTGGAGCTATTCTTCCCCCATTATCTCTTTTGCTCTCTACTATAGTTTATGGACTGAACATAATAGACATTTACAATACTCTGTATTTTTTACTGTTGAGTTCAAACATAGGCAGTCCTTCAGACCTTCTCTTAATATACAGTTGTAGTGTGCTGCCTTGGTATAGGAAGCAGAGCTCATTGCAGAACTTCCCCTCTTTGATAGATGTTGATCAAGATCAAGTTGTAAAGAGCAGGACAGCTGTTGTGATGTAGTGCAAGGTATAAACACCAGGGTATTGATTTGAAATGCCTGCCTCACTTCTCTGCTGTCCTGCACCAACACTCTCCTGCTTCTATCAGTGGGAGGGCACCACTGCCGAACAGGAATCGAGCTGTGCGTATGACTGAAACTCGGTGTCCCTCAGGGAGCTGTGCTTCATCAAACATTTGATATAGGAACAGAAGTACTGGACATTTGAGCATGCTTTAGGAATTCCCAGAGGTGGCATGTGGGGTGTGTGCACACGTCTGTGGGCATGCCAGCAGCTACTGAATGGCCGTCAGCATTTTCTGTTGTACAAACAGGAGCTTGTTTGGGGTCCTTCCCACAAACATGCTCTATTCCCTCTGCTGCACAGTCCCTGTTTTGCTGGATAATTGCAACTGACAGCCTGGATTGGTGGTATCCAGCAAATGTTCGGCAGCATCAGTGGCAGGGTGATTGACGCGAACACCGCTCAGGGAGGCTCTTGCTCTGTGAGGGTTCTGGTCTGCAGCAGCATGATAAGCAATCGGTGTTACTGGAAGCATTCTGACACGCTGCACCTCAGCCCGAGAGGCATTTCACCTATTTACACTCTGATCCTGAACACGGGGAGGGCGAGATGTCAATGGACACAATTTTGACTCCAGTGCTGTTTGTTTTGGCCTCTGTTTTATTAGCAACTAATGGTAAACCCTGCAGTCCTTGCTGAGGCAGGGCAGCAGCGGTCTAGGCCTCCGTGAATACAGACAGCTTCAGGAGCTTGTGATCCAACATCTTGCTTTACCTCAAGTCTGAATTATCCCCTGGGGCACTCACAGGACGTTCACAGCAGTAAATGTAGGACTGAGAGAAGTTACAGTGAAATGGAAATGGATCAGGACCTTCCTGGGGCAAGGGTGAAAACTCACCTAGTATTGCAAGTTCAAGCTTGCATGCCAGACTTCAAAACTGTCAGTAAAATAGAGAGCATTCTGTTATGTATTGGAGCAAACCCAAAGGTTTGCAAAGCGTGTTTGGTGCAGAGGATCTACATCTTGTTGCACCAGTGTGTGCCAGACCAGACTGTATCTATCAAGTAGCTTCTAGTGCTGCTGCCTTCTGCTGAGATCCACTGGCACCAGAGTAGGCATCATCTCTGTACTCCATCTGAGGGTCAGGTCCCCTTTTACCTTTATCATTTACGAAAAGTTTTTTTTGTTGACAAGTTGCCCTTAGAAAATGAATCTCTTTTCTACTCAAGTGCAACTGAATTTGCTTGACTGTCACAGGAGTATTTGGGCTCATGCCATTATCATAGTGTGATACAGCTCTAGGATCTGCCCCTACAAGTTTATCTGCAACTTTCTTGGTTTGCTAGTTAGTTTAATGCTGTTTGCCATTCCAAATTCTGACAGATCCAACTATATAGAATTTCCCTGGAAAGAACCAGCAACTCTGTCAGAGAAGTTAAAAATATTGTTAAAACTCTTGTGATGTATTTAGACTATGGGCTTCAATGTAGGGGTTAATAGAGTGTTATTCAGTATTCCAGGAAATTGTCAAGATCACAAAGTATTGTACTGACTTGACCTGTGTTACATTGAACTCACTCTTTCCATGTTTCCAATAAAAACATACAGCAGATTGTTCCAGAAGCAGTGTCAAACTCAGTTAAAAATAAATCCCCTCATACTTTAAACATGTAGTGTGTATACTAAATATATCGCACCAAAATATATCTCTTGTAAGGAAAACTATCTAAAATATATCAACCCTGAAATCTCCCCTGGGTCTCTGCAAAACCATGGGTTTCTGTTATGATTCCTAAAAGTTAAAATAATCCTTCCTCATTTATAAGCCACCAAATCCTCTGTGTTTTACTCTGCTTTTATTGCAACACTAAACCACCTTTGTTTCATTCAGTGCAGGATTTGTAAATAACTAATTATAGCCCTGTTTTTTCCCTTGAAGCATTAACATTTGGCACCTGAGAGAACAGCCCTGTTTCAACTACCAGCCAGTTCAGGGGAAGCAGTGGCCTCGGTCTCAAAGCAGTAGGGTACAGCTGACAAGCTCTCTTGGACCACTTCACCTCCAGCTCTCAGAACAGCAATCAAATGAGCCAGAGGGCAACTTAGGAAAATATTTTCCTCTAGTAGCAGTAACATCTGTCTCCTTGGCAGCCTGCACTGGCAGTTGTGTTGGAAGCCGTGGGTTTGCCCCTGGCCCTGCCATGTATTTACATTGCTGAGAGGTTATCCTGAGCTCTGCTGGATCCTGTTACCTGATTTTCTTTTGTTCTGTCATTTTCCCTCCCTGATGCTTTGGCTGCTTAACTCTTTATGGGTACACGTGAAGTGAAAATTAGGTGTGCAATATGAGATCAAAGGTATTAAGTTGAAAGTATTAAGCAGTAAATTTCTTTCTGGTTAGAGATTCAGCTTTTATAAACTGTTTAAGCTGTACTTACTTGGCTTCAGCCTAGGCCATGTCACCATTGCTGTCTGAGCTTTTGAAGGTGCTGTTCTCTACATTTGTGTCCTCCACTTTATCAAATTCTCTTTGGTCCTCATATTTCTCCTGCATTTTACTCTCCTCTTCTGAGTAACTGGTTTTTGACTGATGCTTCATTTCAGTGGAATGATGGTATTATAAAGACAATTATAAAGTAATCAGCACGGGCATATCAATATTTATTGAAATACTGAAAAAAATAATTCCATTGGTGATGAGAAACTCTTGGCAAGAACTGACATGACAATATGTATTTCACTGATACAGTAAGAGAACTTCAACTTCAACAAGTAACTCACTGCACATTCTAAGAGTTGCATGGATTTAAATCCAAGGCAGCTGCAGAACATCTGTAATACAAATAATCAGACTTTACAGATTGTCTGTTTACAAACACAGAACAACTATAATAAACCAGCCAAAGCTAAACCTTTTGAATTTTAGTCTGCTTTTACTAATATATCCTGTAATCAATAAGGCAGTCAGAAGAAAATGCTTGGTTACAAAGTAGTTAACAATTAACGTGAGCGGGTTCTTTTCGTGGTTTGTTTTGTTTTGTTCGTGTACTTCGGGCAATACCAAGGGATTCTTGGAACCCTGGATGTGGGCAAATATATGTTTGATTATCTGAAACCATTCTCATGAACCTAAATTGTTCCTTTCTTCTACATTCTTATTTTAATTCTTCTGTCCTGTATATGGATAATGGTGCTATGAATAGTTAGCAATATTTTTTCAGCTTTTTCCTTAATATTCAGTGAAGTTCACTGTAGCATTTCAACAGGAAAAAAAGGAGAAAATACAGAATGCAAACACTCGAATTAATGCTTTGCTTTTCTTTTTGAAAGGAAAGAATGACCACACTTATCTTGTTTGTGTTTCGCAGCCACCGGCAATCGGCACCCGCACTTTACTGTTAATTTCGTTTGTTTGAGGGAGAGCACTGATATTTAAATAATGCTTCTTTCTACCCTGGGGGATGCTGAGGGACTGTGCTGGGTTTGCTCGAGGTCTGTAGGACAGTACATGTGTGCTGTGGTACAAGACAGGCATGTCGGAGTTGCAGACACTTGGCTTTGCTGTGTTGGTACCCTATGCATGGACAGAATATTAGAGCTGATTAATGCAGGCAATTAAAATAGTGTGCTTCGTACTAATGCAGATGTAATAACTGATGTCTTTGGTATACAATGTATGAATGGTTGGACAAAAGTGAGAGAAATGCACCTTTTCAAGTTCACATGAAACAGAAAAAGTTACAACTCACATAATTTACAATAGATTTAAATAAACTACATTTAGGATTATGAAGATTTACAGACATTTAATCAAGTGAATGATTTTAATTTGTAAAGACCCTTCTGTGTCCCTGAACTATGTTCCACTAACTTGAAGACATGCTACAGTAAACACATATATTTGGCTTCTTCATTCTGGCTATATCTTATATAAAGATGAAACCAAAGAACAATAAATTAGCATCATAATTGTCTACAGTGAAAACTATCATATACAATATAAATAAACTATTCAAAAGCCAGCAATCTTCATGAAAAAAATTAAAGTATTAGGATTTTATACAGTTTCTACAAGTGATTGTGCAGCCGATAATCTCAAAAATTAAAGTAAAAATGAAATACCCCTATTGATTTTAGTGTCTCACGACATACAGTAATTAAGTACTGGTAAAATAATTACCAATTTAAAAGAAATAATAAGGAAATCACTGCTCTGCAATTTTATCACAGTTTTTTCCCCACAGGACCTAAAGAATGTAAACACTATGTTTTTGTTAATGCTAGAGATTAATACTTTATTTTGAAATGTATGTTGATCTACACCTGCGCAGTTACCTTTAAGGGTAATGAAATAAGGCAAGACTTATAAATGTGGCACTACATGTTAATACTGATATCTTCATTTGGACAGAGAGAGAAGTGTTTGTTCTTTTCTAATATTTGTTCTGCAGCAGACTTTGGCCTACATAGACACAGCAGTATCACTCTTCTTTCTTTGCGTAAAATAGGTATATTACCTAACTTTGAAAACAGGAAGTTTCGTTAGATATTGGATGTTTGAGCTGAAATTTAGTTTCCAAATTACTGGCAGTTTTAAAGATAATTTCTTAATAAGCTCCATGGCATCATCCAGTTGTACAATTCCCTTGTCACTTCTTTTATCACAAAATTATTTTAAAAATTTATTTTTAGTTTTTTAACACCAGTATTTGGTGTTCTAATTTCTGTTTTCTTGTCAAAGAAAGTGTTGTTTGGGATGGCTGAAATATCTCCATTTTCTGTACGTGGAAACAGCCGTGAATATATAATGGAGCCATCTTTTAGCAGCTGGTTGAGTACGCAGTTGAATTGGCTAATTTATTTTGGAATATTTCCTTAGGTGCTTAACAGCTATCTGGCAGGAGCAGTGGAAGAGGGATACTGCCTGGTAGAACAACATGAACACGTGACAAAACAAACTTCAGAACACAGTTAAGAATGCCAAGCTAACTGGACCCCAGACTCTTCCTAGGGGCGGCTTGCAGGCGCGACAGGCAGGCGGTGCCTCGGAGCGTTTGGTGGCCACAGCAAACAGCACGTGGCCTAGGCCAGCTCTCTCTTACAGCTTGTTCAATGGATGCCACATCGTTTAGCACAGAAGAAGTAAGTGTTGGGTCCCTGTAAGGATGACAGAAAATGCTGTAGATGCAGTTCTGCATCTGTTGTAACTGTTTCACGAGTCCTTCTATGCAGTGAAGGAATTTAGTGCACTCAAATTCCCCACCATCTTAGCTCAATAATACAGATCAGGTTTTTTTCACCTAGGTTTCTTCGTGTTGGCAATCAGCAGAGTTAAATATACAACGATCATTCTGTCCGTTTTCTTGTTGACACTGGTGATGGTATCCACTTGGTAAGTTCACTCCAGTATAAAGTCCTGTGTAGATTCCTTTGGGGATGTGTAGCATATGATTCACAGTTTGCAATACAAATACCCTGATACATCACTTATTTACTATTAGTATTTGATTATTATACCATTTTGCAAAGTCTTAAAACCACGTTTTAATTAGTGTTGCTCGGAGCAGTTCAGAATAATTTCTTTTCCTTGAAAGCAGAAGCTCTAATGGGTATAATTTATGCTCTCTTTGCATGCAGCATCTCAATGAGAAGGTTATTACACGGCACATCCCCGTTCAGGTGTTTGTAATAGAGGTATTCTTCGGCCTGCATACTGATGGCCCGGATTTCTGGTAGTCGCAGGAGAAGCTGCCCAAATTTGTCTGTTTGCTGTGGGTAATTACACATGGTGTAGTCCAGCAGAGCAGCATTCACTTGTTCCTGAACACCTTCCACAAGCTGGAAGTTCTCAAGATTTTTGACATCTGAATGATAATAAAAAAAAAAAAAAACAACAACAAACCCAGGTAACAATTCAGTTGCATTTTAATTCCTGTTTATGAAGTCAGTGTTTCACTAAATGGATGTATTTTTTTGCCTCCTGACAAAAGCATACTTTACAAGCTGCTGAATATTCAGTGAACCCTTTTGCCAACTTTCCTGGGAAAATGATCACAAAAGAGCTTTAGTGGAGTGTCTTGTTGAAATTCTGCATGTACCTCAAATCAATTAGACACCAATGGAGTCTGAGCAAGGTCAGCTCTTTTCATAGCTAACAAAAAGAAAGGTTGAGGATTCCTAAAGTAGAAGACCATAATATATTGCTAGCAAATGAGTCCCAAGAGGAAGCCCTATCTTTAACCTACTATGTTACACAATTCATATAATTCTGTATTAATTTTTCTGACCCAAGGTGAAATCTGTGTCCAGGGTATGATGTAGTTAATTCTAATAAAAAGTGACAGTGCTCTTGTTTCTGTTTGACATTTTCAAAATGATTCTGAAAGCCTTTGACTTGTCTAGCCTATGTTAATGAACCATCTGGTACACTCCAGTGACTGCCAAAATAATATTCCCTACTAGAAACTCTCTAAAATATATATTTCACTGACTAATGATCTTTATAAAATGAAATCATTGTCCTTTGGGTGGAATACTAGATAAGAATGGTGCCCTTTAACCTGCATATGGTTTCTGAAATCCAGCACTGATTTTTTTTTTTTCTGGTATTGGACAACGGGGTATTTACATCAGCACGGCAGGTACAGTTTGTTCACTCTGCCTCTGTTTGATTATCTTCTGTTCCTATACAGCAAGTTCAAGCTCTGGAAATGCTGGTCAGAGATAAATGCCAGTATATTATCTCCTCATTGTTTGCTCCCCTGTGTAAAAACCACTCAAATGAAATTGTCTTTTAACATGTCTGGTGAATGCAGAAGTTATTCCAAAGCTTGCAAATTAGAGTGCTGCTCTAATGCAGGAAGAAGGAGCTGATTAGAGAGCACTTGCTGGGAGAGCTTGTTTTGGTTGTGTTTGATCATTTTTACCATCAGTAGAGTGCTGTAGCACTTTCTTGTGAGGCTAAAGCATGGTGCTACTGGGCACAACTATGCTGCTTATTCACTTTGCATAAAGACAAATCTGTCCATCTGTGGTTATTTTTGGAGCCCAGGAGATGGAGAATTTTGCAGAATTTGGTTTATTGTAAATGCCAGCCTCTGATTGTGGGGAAATGAGTGTTTTCCTTTGCAAAACAGGAACACACGTTGGTCACCCCATCCATCAGGAGCCTGGGAGGCTGTGTAAATTTGGTCTCACTGCAGCTTTTCCTAGAAGTGCTTTAAACAGAGCAAATACTGGTTTCTGCACATAGCTTTGTGCTGGAACATGAAGGAAATGGTCGGAGGAGGCAAACATTGTCTTTAGAACAAGAGAATAGGAAAGATGCCGAGGGTGCCGGTGGCAGCCGGTGGCAGCACACACAGCCTCCAGCCCCCAGTTCCAGGCTTGGAGCAGGAGCCCCTCTGGAATGTGCTGGCTGCCAGCTGCACGTTGGATTCCCTCTTGCATGAACCGGGGCCAGTGTTTCCTGCTGGGGTTGTTATTGCCTGCCTCCTTCCTGTCCCAGTTTCACTGTGGAAATGAAGCGAGTGACTCCTGGATTTGTGCTGCTTGTTTGGGAACTGGGGACATAACATGCACCAGAATTTTGCTAGTTGACTTAAGGAACTCGCCAGTAATACTGAAATTGTGATGGCTGTCCAACAAGAATCATCTGAACTTTACATTATCCCAAGTGAAGAGGACTGGAAACTTCAAAGCTGCTATGCCTGGTCCCTTAGCTATCCAAACTCATTTATCCAAAGTCTTTCTGCAGTGTCTCTGGAGATCTTTGGATAATCATGTTTTCCTGTATTACACTGGACATTTTCTCATACAAAATATAGCTGTTTATTATTTTATGTACCTACAGAAAACTCCCAAGGTATTTTGTAGCTAGTGTAACCTGGTTTAAAAGTTGGGTGTTCTAAGCATATTTTTATAAAGTTAAAAAAGAAACAGTATCACCTATCACAATTAGCTTAAATAGGTTGTTTCAGATGCAAAATATAATCATGAATGAATTGCTAGAAGATAAAAACTCCCACAGAAGACAGGGACTATGCTGAAAATTAAACTGTTAAACAGCAAGGTAAAATGTATGATGATTTCAGAATCAGTATTTGGAACTTTTTTGCCTCTGTAAAAATGACTTTAAAAGTCAGGAAGTTTTACAAATTGTTAGCTGATTCAATCCCCTTTAAATTCAAAGTGCATCTTTGTGTTGCTCTCTATCTGTTTTGATACAATCTCATACTGTGTATGAGATTGTGCTGGCTTCTTGAAAAACCAGGTTCATTATTATTTCTACCCCCTGTTTAAATGTTACTTCATGGATTATATATTTATTGAAAAATCACAAGATAAATTTTTACAGAGATAAAGGAGAAACAAAATCTGCAAATATTAATATTTTTCTACAAAAGTGGCGGATTTACTATGTGTTTTAGAGCCACATATTCTTCTCTTTTAGCCATATTGATGCCATACTCCAAGTCAAGAGGAGGCACAATATTTTTTGTATTATGTATTACCCCCAAACACAGGATCAGTGGCTTCTGGCAATAGGTGCACCAGTGCAGTGTGAGGTGCTCCTGTACCCCTGTCAGCTTTGTGGCCTCAGGGAGTCCCGTGGGCATTGCAGAACTGCAGGGGAAGGTCTGTCCTGTTTTCTTTCCTCATCTCAGGGGACAGTTCCTTCAATACTCACATGTAACAACATAAGCACTGCAGCCAAGATGTAAAAGCAAGTCCAGTTGATACTAACAGAAAACAGAAAAAAAGTAGTTCTGGGCTCCTAGGCCACATTCAGCCTGGGGAAATACTTTGAATGTCTTTCCTCTAAACAAATTCTTGCTATTTGTGGTGAGTCTCAGTGCTTGTAAACAAGATGTTATTAGTTAACCAGTGAAAATATGTAAATTTTCCTGACTTTCTATACTGAATCAGGGACAGTCCAAGTAATCACAGTTTGGGACATCACTACATAATTCATTTGTGTATAGATCTCTTCAGGACTGCAATTACAATAGCAGGGATGTAGAGGCTACCTGATTTGGGGTGAGTCTCTGTGAAATGACCAAGATCTCTGCATATGACTTTTGATATGTGTTCTTATCTCATATACATTGACAGTGAATGTTGCGGTAAAGCAAATGAGACAATCTGAAGAGAGAAGTCAAGACAGAGAGAAGTCAAAGGATATGTGCTGAGGGCACTGTGTAAAACTCCACTGTCACCTCTCAAGCTCTCCTGGGATAGGAGAAAATAGGTTTGCTGAACCCATAATTGCAATAAAAATTATGTGATTTTTTTTTTTTTGAGAGAATCATAAACTATAGCTCTGGTTAAGATGAGCAATAGCAAAGGAAAATATGTGAATATTATGTTATTTCCAGTAACTTCAAGTTATGCAGGTAGAACAAGAAATGGTACAGTTTTCACTGGTGGTACTTAGTGTTGGTTGGTAGTGACACAAATGAGATTAAATAATAACTTTGGGGTTCAAGTAGATGGTTTTCCTGTGGTTTGAGTTTGGTTTTGTGCTCGGTATTTATTTATGTAACTCTGGCTAAACAGATTTGGTTTTACAAGTATTTCCTTTGACTGCTGAAGAGTTAACTTGGTGAGACACCAAGCAATGCTGGTGTAGCTGCTGAAGGCAGTCGTGTACAGCGAGCGTGAAATCTGCTACTGATGTATACAGCACGACATCCCTTATGCTTTCACATAATTCCTCATTCCTGGTTTTTTTTTTTTAACTGGAATGTCTCTTATCGATCTTTACATCGGTTAGTAACAATTTAAAGTACACATGTTGAAGCTTAATGCAAGAAATCATTTTCTGAAGTTTAGATGCTTGTAAATTAAATGAGTAGGAGTAGGTCCCCCCCTCCCACCCACACACCCTTTAAATCCTAGCAGCTAGAAGAAGTGTTTTGTGTTGCTACAGTAAGTATCAGTCTCTCAGCTCTTCTACTTTATTCACTCAGGGACTAATTACCAACTTTTTACATGAAACAGCCTTACTGTGAGCTCACAGTGGGGCGCGCATCTTTTTCTATCCTTATTGAAAAGTAAACCCTTAGGTCTTCTGGAATATATTATATGTTTTACAAGAAATAGCAATTGCTTTTCTGTCAAACAAAGAATTTTTGTTCTCTATAGCTTACTTTTGACGATTAAGACAAAAACAGCATTATAGTGTGTCAGGATCTGCTCTGCAGTCACAGTAAAGATCTGCCACTATTCCCAGATATCCCCCCATTTTTATTATTTTCCACATCTGCCATAAAACTGCGCGCTAAGCTGAAACTGCATACAACATTCAGCCCAAGGAGAACACTTTTGCATATTTTCCCCCAAAATGGGTCTGGTCTTTAGAGGGGAAGAATATTTATGTTTCAGAGAGATTTTCTCCCTCTCATATTCCAAACATGAAATACTGAAAATTTGGGGGTGTACTAATCTATAGAGAGTTTCCTTTGGTCTGGGAATTTTGAAAAGAAAAATGAAACAGAATGAGAGATTTAACTTTGAAAAATAGTAACTCCTTGGGAGCACAAAATATTTCCCAGAGAAAGCTGGTTAAATTTTACTGCTCATGTCTTTTATTCAATGCTGTTTCTACATGAAGCAATGAAGAGGTGTGAACACAGCTCAGTTGCCTCTCTGCGGTTTGCACCATTGCAAGGACAAAATAAGATTTTTAGGCCTCTCCATGGGAAAGAGGATTTCTCGCTTTCACTAGGTTGCTTCCAGTCTCATGGATACTCCAGGCACTAGGGCTTGTTCCAGCCCTGGCCTGAGCTTCCTCACCCGAGGGGGCTGATGAGCTCCATCATTTAAGGACTTTATTGAAACCCAAGCCTCTAACACTTAGCAGCTCTTTGGAACGACTGATTAGCTCATTGATAAATGTTATATCTTCCAAACTCTGCTGAGGCGGGTTTGGCCAGGATGGCCTTCAGGCTTGCCCTCGGAGAGGTTTGCCTGGTTCTTTCCAGCCATGCTGCATGGCTTGAGAAACAGCATTGCCTCTGCCTAGAAACATTCTGTTTTATCAGAGAGAGTGGCAACGTGCCTCCTCACATGGCTGGCTCTCATCAGGGATGAGAGCTTTAGTGGGAGGCCAATTTCCATTTGAGTTTGAAGATGGAATATATTAGTTCTGATGAAGGTTTTTACCCCAAAATAGTTCAAATAAGGGGAATTAACCAGGTGATGTTACCGATCCTCCCTCTATTTGAACAGTTTTGTACTACTTTTTCCTGCTTTCTGCTAGCCCTGCAAGATCCATGTGTTACAGGACTTAAAACACAGGTAGATTTTCTACATGTGGTGAAAAATTTTTTTGAAGGCAAGTGTACTAATGGTTGATAAAGTGCCAATCTCTGAAAATTACCCACAATTCTCTTTCATTGAAACTAAGGGCAACAGCAGCAGTTCCATATAGCACATCTGTCATGAAGGCAGATGCATGCCATTCTATAGCTAAGCCTTCTTGACAGACAAAATGCTGTAATGAAGGAAGATTTATGGTAAAGATAAGCTCCTTACTGCAAAATTCCCCTCAATTTTATTACAGCAGGACTGTGCTGAATATTATTCACTTAGAAGTCATGGGAAACAATTCTTGATAGATGTTTTTTAATCAGCAATAAACTGCATATATTTAGCACTTTCCAAACCTTGAAAAACCTCTACACTGTAAGAACAAAAAGCACTTTTCTTAAGACTCCCAAGTCCAAACTGAATGTGTAGAAAACTTTTCCTGTCTTTAAGATTCTTTTTTGGCAGTGGCTAAGCTGTCTGTAACAGTGCAACAGTTGATCTCTGACTATTTATTAGGGTCATAAAGTAATTTTCATTTTCAGTTGAACATAACATCTGATAAAGGGCACATTGTTTTGAAAATCTTAATTAAATTCTTCTATAGCAGAATGTTTCATTCATGCCCAAGTATTGGGCAAGACTGTATACATTTTTAAGGTGAGAACAAGATACTTAGGAGAACAAGCTGTAATTCCTAGTCTGGATCCTATTTTACTCCCTCAGTTTTCAGTCTTGATGGAGTTCTGGTTTCTTTCAGAAGAACTCAGCCTCAACTAAAACATTTTCATATAGCTTTATAGTGATAGGCTTTTTTCTAATGCTATTTAAAATATTGAAGCCTATTTTTCTGTTCTAAAAAGATTGTAAAATGCTGCATTCTTACTGAGAAGCTCCTGATATCTGTTTAAAACCATGCTTGTTGATTTTGTGAGTAATTTTATAATTGCTTTTGCCACTGTTAGCTCTGCAATGGGAAGAGAAACATGGGGAAAAAAGATGGATTCCTCTCCTTGTGTGGCTGTGGAAGTAGGTTACTGCATTTCAGTTGTTTCTTTTCTTACAGTCCCAGTAAAGACAAAGGGCAAAGCTTAATTTGATTTCTTGAATCTTTATGACTGGCGTAATTACTGAGTCATCACTCAGGAAAATAAAACAGCTTGACTTTCAGCAGCTCGGGCTGCATTGACTCTCTTGGAAGTTAAACAAATAAAATCTCCACTCGCTTCTTGTCCTGGCACCCCAGGAACCAACATCCTTATGACTTGCACATGAGGCATACGTGATACGGTGGTCATTGAAACACAATGAAACGAGATTCTGCCAGACCTCTGATGGCAGAGTTGCTCACAGATCCTGTCCCAGATTCCACAGCCAGCTACACCCTTAAATACAAAGTCCAGCATTTCTCACTGCAGCTTGGGAGGGGAAAAGTACATCCAGGTCCAGCCACAAAGCCAGGGGTGGTAGATCCAGACAGCCAGGGGTATGGGGAGCCAGTGGGGATGAAACTATGCCCCAGCCCAGAAGATGTGGGGACAGACCCCAGCCCCAAGCAGTGGTTCCACTGCTGGCATTTCAGCTTTGCTGTGCTTAAACTCCACTACCACCTCACTTTCTCTCTCTAAAGCTCCCTCCCTGCCTGCAGTTCTGTCCCTGCTGAAGTCCCAGCCTGGCTCCTGCCCTGTGGGTCAGCACTAAAACATTTCTTGTCTCATCTGGGACTGAGGGCAGCCCATCCACGGCCCAAAGGTTTATTTGTAGGTATTTTAGTCCATGCTTAAGCATTTGCTGGCAGGATTATGTTCCATATAAAAGAGTAGCTGCTGCTTTCTTTGAAGACATGACAGAGGAACAGGAATTTGGAGAGCAGTTGCTGTGTTGTCTTCAAGGAAATTTCCCAAACAACTGGAGCCTCTCACCATGCCAATGGGTGGTCTCTGCTATTGCTTGCTACAGGCTGTTCCCAGTGCAAGTGTGCTCCAGTCCTCAAGTTGAAGCTCTGCTGGTACACTGGAAAAATTAACCCTATGTGATTAAGCCCAAATTACTGCCTGCCTTTCTAGGCTGTGGAAAGGAACCTGCCTGGGCTGATGTGGCTTTCTGGTTCCTGTTTCTAGGCTTGTTTGTGTGTTTGATCTAGTGACCGCTTAAGGTAAGTGACAGATCAATTCTAGAAAAAATGTCTCAATCTAAGTGTCTCTTTTCTAGGAAAGAAATCTGTAACCACTGTCTTGTGGAGGCATTGCCATATTTGTATGTGAGCACACATACAAATTGGTAAGCTAGGGCAGAAATGATTTAATGAAGGTCGTGCAGATAAACCAAGAAAGAAAGTGAGTCAAAACTCATTTTTTTCCTGAACTTCCCTCTTCATCCCAGGGCCGTAATATATGTTTGGGCAATAAATGTTTGTTTTTGAATATTCAGTTAGAATGAGCATTGCTAACAAAACTACTGTGCTAATTATCATACTATCACCAAGCTTTTATATATATATATATATACACACACACACACATACATACATATATGTTTACATGCAGGCAAATCTGCCAGAGCAGTAGTATCACAGTATCAAATTTCCTAAAGGTAGAAATTAGGCTTCTGATAAGTTAAAAAATGAGACCAAATAGGAAATTTATTGATTCAAAAAGTTTTCCCAGTTAATTTCTGCAACATCATTTTAATCTTCAATAGCACACAGAGTTGTTGGTGTTTTAAGGGAATTATCTGTCAATGCCTGCAATTTGTAGGGTGTGAATAGTTTAAGATGTCATAAATATTTATGAAGTTCCTGGGAATGGTGATAGGACATCATACAAAATCCTTGAAGTTACGAACTGAGGCAGAAAGAGTGTTATATGCAAATTGCAATAATAGTGTGGTATAGTTTTAAGAAGAGCAAAAAACAATGTATTATTTAGGTGAGAAGAAGGGGAATATTTAAAAAGTAAGAAATGAAAATTTTTGAGAGATTTGCTTTTACCTAGAAAAATTTCGCTCTGCTTTTGCCTAGACATCTGTAACTTTTCTGAATGTTTGCCTTTATTGGTCTCATGAGAAGCTTGCATGTTAGCTATCCTTTCCCTTTCCATTCCTCTCTTGCTACTCAAGTACCATTTAAAGTAGGCATAATGGAACAGATTAATCTTGGAGGTATTTCTACTGCTGCCACTGGAAGTTGACCAAGGGATGATATAGTCCAAAAAGAAGAGATATAAATATTTTCTGGAAAAATATAAGATATAAATTTCTACTGAGGTTAAAACACAGAAATGCAGCTGCCATTGAAACCCTTTTGAATATCAGGCTCTATCCTTTTATAAAGCCCATCTGTCTCTGCAGATTATAAAAAATGCATGATCATAAAAAGCAGTACTCCTTAGGGGAAAAATCTCTCTGTACTAATCTTGTAGTCACTTCACAAAACAGTTTTTAATCCCAAATTTGCATTTGATTTTCAGTCAGGAACTTTTGTGGTTTTTGCAAAGTTTTCTTATTCTATTAGAATAAGATATGAGGTACAGTTTGTTCAGGTGGGAAGTCCAGACTATGAATAAACCAACGTTATCATATGAAAGAGAATTAAACAGGCAGATCCAAGTGGGGATATATTAAGCCAAATTTAAGCTCCAGTAGTTGAATTTAGCCTGTACTAGATGTCTGGTTTGCCTCAGGATATGTTCAGCTTTCCAGCTAATCGACTGAGGAAAACTGCCTCAGGTATGATAAAATTTACAAGAGAGCTCAGTCGAATAGCTCTTGTTATAAATACTAGCTTAAAGGCATTCTTCTGGTCTTTGGAATCAGAACTGTATTTGCATTTAATTAATATATTTCAAACTTTTTCAACTTGGTTAAAAATATTAGACCAGCCAGTTTGGATTATATCATTATAGTGCTTTCCAGATAATGGTTGAAGTTCATACCAGATTTTTATTACTGGCTGAATATTGTTTGGCTTTATTCTTTTGTTAAATAAATCCAAATTCCTTCAGGAGCAAAAATTATTATAATATATTCTCATTGAGAGGAGGAGAATTAAGCAAAGGTGTTTTAGTGATGTGTAATCTAAGAGGTACAGCACTCTACTATGATTTTCTGTCAACATAATTGACAAATAATCCAGAGTTTTAAGCCTCTTGCACTATTTTCAGACAAGGCTTAGTGTGAGAACTAATTGTCTTTTAGTCATTGATTTCAAAAACTTCTTTTTACCCTTTCCTGAGACTTTTTGAGACATGTTTTTACCAGTTCTGTGTGCCAATATTTGCACTAGCAGTTTGAGGTTTTTTTCACTGAACCAAGTTGCATCAGTGGAAGCTGATTCTGGTTTAGACGGAACATGAAAAAGGCAATCACCTCTGCCTGTGTAAGATACGAGGAGTGGAAATCAGTAACAGAACTATTTTCTTTTATAATTGGGCTGAAATAACATAAAATGAAATGCTTTCATTTATTTGCTCAGTATGGAAAGCACTGCAGTAGAAACAAATACGTAATGCCTGTTATCCAAACACTTGAATTCTACTATTATTAAGAGGTGGACTCTACTTCAGGCAGTGACAGTTATTTTCTATGTAGCTGCAGATGGCTCTCAAGACATTGATGGTACACTGAAGCTGGTGCTGTATCAATCCCCTATCAAATTAGCACTGACAAAAAACCATGCTGGCTTAGATGAAAAGAGCCAAAAAGTTTGGTAATGTCATATACAGGAGTGTACCAGTCACCAGATCACTGTCACACCTGACTGCAGCAGCCCATGAATTTGCTTAAATGTGCAAAGGGGTACTGCCAGTATTGCCTTTGTGGACAATGAACACAACCAATGGAGATAATTTTCTGCTGCAGTATTTCGGAACATATTGTTTCTGACATTTGATCTGAGTGGGAGTTGCAAATTTCACTTTTTACTGTCCCAGATGTCTGAGATTAGTTGTGGAAATGGATTGGCAAATGGGATGACAGAAGCCCAAATAGGGACACCTGCAACTACACTGCAAGTGTCAGCGCTGCCTGTAGGAAACACTGGAGAGGCACCCAGTGTGTGTCAAAAGAGCCTTAGGACTATTTTTCCAAAGACCTGGATGTGTTCTTCATCCTTATTCCTTAAACTTTTAAATATACAGATATGAAAGCTAAAGAAAAGCCCACCTGAAAGTCCCTCTGGCAGCATGGTTATTCATCAATCAAACAGGGTAGGGAAGTGAGGAATAGAGCAAATACTCCTACACCTGCATTTCAAACATGCAGCTCTTAGGAGAGGGTTTTATTTTTCAGCTGCCTCTGATTTCTTGACAGGAAGTCCTGGTCAGAAAGGACTGGACACTCTCAGTAAGGTACTGCCTCAGCACATTTTTAACATTTCAATTGCTCAGTAAGAAACAGCAGCAGGAAAACTCCAGATTAGCTCACTGCTCAGCTCAGACTGAAATATTTTGGTCAGATATGGATGAGATGTTTCCACAGACAACACAGTCAAAGTCTTAACAGAAGGAGCATGAATTATGGGGCTCCAGATCCTCACTAGCCAAGAAACTGTGCTTTCCTGTAGCCTTGGAGCCACGGCAGACAGTGGGATAAGCATTTGGCAGGACACAATTAATGTGCCTACACATGTGCATCCTCATGCTTTAGTTTCATGGAAATCCAAAGGCTTTCAAATCTAAGGTACTGAGCATCAGTCCCTGGATTTACAGCTGTAAATCACCATAGTCTTAAAATGCCAAAGTTACCACTAACTCCTGCAGCAGAGCTGCCCACTTCCCTGCAGGGACTCCTGCCCAACTACTGGGGAAATGACCTGAAATGCTGAACGGCCTGGGCTCCTCCAATGCAATGCACTCACATGCTTACTGTTCTTGCCTTTCTTCATTTACATTCACTAATTGGAAGTTAATTTGTTCCCAGAGGCAGGAAAATATTTTTAAACTAAAAATGACACTATTTTTTTCCAAACCTTGTGTTGAAAAGCAACTCAGTACTTTTCCTAGTGCACAGTCCTAGGAGCATCTCTGAGTGTGAGGTAACACCATGCTGCCTCTTTCAACTCTATCCTATTTGTGTTTAACAGAGATTATTGGTCTGTTCACCTGTCAGCTTGCTTTGACTAATAAGATAGACTAGTTCAACAAAGATTAACACAATTCATACTGCTTCTGTCCAACCAAGTTAAACACAGCTCAGCAATTTATTTTGGTATTAATTTCCTCTGTCAGCCTTATATTAAAAAAATAAATACACATATAATAGTACAGAAAGTACAAATCAAGCTTGACACTTCAGGGAAAAAAATCACATATTGGAAAACTTGACATAGAATCCAGTGGTGTCAAAAATCTTAGATATTTGTTGTTTTCAATTCAGACATTCTTCATTTAGACCAAAATAACAGACATCTATAGTGTACCTTACTGCTGGTGACTATTTAAGAAGTAGGTGCTCTCACAGCATGGTACACTTTATGTGCACAGTAATGAAAGTTCACTATTGATTTTTCTGTAGCTGCTTGTAACTATTATAGTTGATACATCAATAGAAAAGGAAAGCACAATGTTTCACAGGAGGCAGAAAATCAGAGAATACATGATGCTGTGACAGTAAATCATGGCATAATCTCAGGAATTGATAGATGGTTACTGCTAACTTGAAACCCATGGCTTTCTCTGAAAAGACTAACCTATAGTCGTCCAATATGTTCTAACAGACTGACTGCCCATAATAGTGGTAAAGGACACAACACAATGTTTCATTTCCAGAATGATGGTTTCCCCAAACCAGGTTGTTGTGGTGGAATTCGTTTTGTGTGTTACCACAAAGGAGGGTGAAAGAGTGGTGGGAATGCCATTTAGACTAATAGTTACAGGTCGTAGGAAAAAGACATTTTTTTTCAGAAAAGAGCACAGAAGGGTTTTGTTTAAAAAATAAAAGAGGAAGAGAAGTTGTCATTAATTTTTAACTTGCAAAAGTCTGCAGTTAGTTGAAAAGGAAATGCAAAAGAGCTGATTATTCTTGAGATCAAAATATTGGAAGTGTTTTGTCAAGAAAGGCAAATGCAGAGAAAATACATTTACTGTAGCTGTTTCCAGTTCCACAGTATCCTGAAAGGGAGCCAAAGGCACGTCAGTAATGAAAGTGCTTTTAAGTGTCTGCTTCTCTCTGCTGCATTTTTGAGGGGCATAACAATCTCTGAATTTTACAGTATGCCTAGTGAATTTTTAACAGGAAAGTTCTTAATTGCTTTTTCCCCTCTTTACTCCCTGGCTCATCTCTGGTAGCTTCATCTATGGTTTTAATTAATTGTAAGGGTCTTTTTTTCCTGTCTCAAAACAGAAAGTGAGGAAGTACCACCGGTGAGAGGTGGCCAGCTGGAGCACAGTGTGCAGCCTGGATGACACTGCTCCCACAGTCACCTCTCACAATGTTCCTCTCTGGGAGATAGTTTCATTGTGCAGCATTGTTTTCCAGCACTTATTTAGGACATGTAAGTTTGAAACCTGCCCTTTCACCTTTGCTGGTGACTCCATTCTCTAAAGACAAATGTGTCCCAAATAAGGTGGTCCTAGACAAGAGGAAAGGACTCTCAAGCTACCACCCATCCAACCTGCCTCAACCAGACTTGAAGGACACTTGTCCTGCTTAGGCTGCAGGTTTTTCCCTGGTGAAAGACTGGATAGTGTCATCTGTCTTGTCCCAAGCAGTTTGCTGATCTCATTTACAATTTTTGGTGTTGGATAGGAAAGATGCTGCTGTAGTCTCCTTCCCCACTCTGTTGTTGAAACCTTCCCCTTTGCTGAGATGAGACTCCTTCACGTGGCAAGCAGAGGTGTTATGTAATAGGTCTATAATACTCATCAAACCCTCCCAGTACTGAAGATGATATTAAATGTTGGATTTTCCTTAATAATCTTTGAATAACCTTATAAAGAAGACAAACTGCCCTTAGGATGATGTGTAAATTAAATTTTTGCAAGCCACATGGACTATTTTGGGGTTTACTCTTTCAGTTTGTCCCATGCTAAATGGCTCTGCACAGGACCAGGGCAATACTAGGAACTCCTGCACTGAAAGGTTCATCCAATCTTGGTAGCAGCATTGCCAGAACCTAAGGAATTGCAATTTTCATTCTCCACCCCTTTCCTGCCAGCAGAAATAATTTGGGAAACACTCCAAGCCACAAGCTTGGGAAAGAGTTTTTCTGCACAGTCCCCTTCTGTTGCCCAATTCAAGATTCCAGCTGTGTTCAAGGCTGGGCCATAAAGTTTGTTTCTGAATTTTCCTTCATTGTTTCATTCCTGTTTGCTTCTGTTTCCTCCCTTTCCACCTCTGGCTTGGCTTTGATCACAGTCCCATGGTTTCTCTTTCCTTCCTGGCCTTTTTCCCCTATTTTCATGAGTCCTATCTCAAGCCCTCCAGTCTCTCTCTGTTCCTCTGATCCACACCACTGCTGTCCCTTTTCATCAATCACTCCTGGTTCTTGATCTGCTCAGATATCCTCTGCTCTGCCACTCTTCTCCCTTCCTTCTTGCAGAACCATTTTTTTCACCTGTGATTTATTTACATTGTTCCTTTACAGCATTTCCCCTCTCGATTTTAATTCCCTTGTTCCTTTAGAGTATTTCACCTCTCTATTTTAATTCCCTCAGAGACAGACTTTGCTTTTGTTTCTCATTCAGTGCTCAATTTTGCACAAGCACCAAAGGGGTAGGAGAAAGGGAAATTTGCCATAGTCTGCAGAGCATCTCCGGTAAATGGCCAACATCACCCATGTATAAACTTTCAGGTAAGAGCCTCTGCAATGTATTTTTTTAACTAGAAATACATGAGGCAGTTTTCAGTCTTTGTATTTGGGTTTTAAAAGTATTTAATAAGTTGTCTGTTACTACTGCAAAGTTAATCTCATTCAGTGAAACATTTAAGAATATGTTCAAATTAAGACTATAGGGTAGTATTACTGGCTCCAATATTTAGGATATTCATTCACTTATCTGTATTTTAATATATAACCATTTACTCCCATGTTACGGTAAGTAGTCACTGATGTTAAAGATTTCTGCCATCAGCAGCTGAAAAGATTCTATGTAATACTGTATTTCCTTTGTTACCTATATAATACATTTAAACTTGCAACTTAAACATCTAAAACCAGTAAGGAATTGTAAAAGTATTCCAAAAGTAGAGACACATATAAATGTGGGTTACACACAGGTAATTTTCCCCCCTTACAGGAGATGTTTAAAAGCCATCCTTACTAGTATTCTATAAACATAATAGGGAAAAAGTGCAGAGCACACTGATTGGGCTATTCTGAAATCCCCACTGTCTCCACACAAAGGCAACAGTACAGAATACAAATATTGCTTGATACCCATGTTTCTAATTACTTGCAAGATTTGTATCTAACAAATATATGACCTAATTTTCTCTCAAGCATCTAATCCTATTGTTATTTCAAAACCTTGTTAAATATGCATTTTAGAAAAAAAGGACATGAAAAGGAAAAGTACTTGCAGAAGATGGTTAATCTTTTTTCCATGGCTTGCAGCTGTCAGACAAGCAGACAACATAACCAAGTAATGAACAGATTGAATCAAATTCATGCTTCAAATAATGCCATTGTACTCAACAGTTACATGAGGTATGAATTTGCAGCATTCATTGCATTTAATGAAATAAAATCAGGAACAAATCAACAGCAATTATTAACTTTCCTCTATAATTTAGTGTAGTTTATTCAAAAAACTCAATCAGCCGTGAAACAGAAGGCTTTCTCTGGGATTCCTGGAAGAGTTTTATCATTCACTACTCCTACATGCACGGCTGAGATGAATGATTAAAATTTTATTTATTAAAAAATATTGGTTTAATTTTGAATTGTTCCTCATAACCCCAGAATTTGTATTTTATTCCTTTTATATTACATGCTTTCCCCTCCCCTGCCCCGCCACCACACCCAA
>VZRH01003746.1:17110-61919 GCA_013397555.1 Urocynchramus pylzowi | reverse complement strand
CCATTGATTGTAGATCTCATTAAGACAGATACCTGGAAGATAGACACTGTTCTACTTTCTTTCATACTGCCTGCACTTGTGTGCAACCTGCAGAGGAGGATGGACTAAAACCTGTCAGCTCACTGAAATATTCTTAGGAGCAAAACATGGTCAAAGTCATCACTCCATATATCATTTAACATCTTAAAGAAATGTAAGGACCGATTTTTAATTGTTTGGCATGCTGTAGGTTTTGACAGGTAAGAGAAATGAATATGTCTTTGTTTTTGTTTTTCCATAACAAAATAAAAGCCAGTGCAAAAAAAAAAAAAACCTCCACTTTTTCCTGCATGTGCTAAATACACTTCTAAAATAGTCCCTCAAAAGATGAATTGTCAAAGTTTTAGACCCTGAAAATGCAGCAAGGAACTACTTTCATGCTAAGTAGTTTATAAAGGAGAGGATCAAATTTTCTCAAAATTTAATCAAGATATTTTAAGTCAGATTAATTTTAAAATGTTGTTTGTTATAAAATCTGTAGAGATTTCAAACCGTCTTGTTCCAATCTGCCTTTACTCTACAAAGTATCTTTAATACTCTGGATTTCACCACTGTTTACGAAGATAGATAACTATTGCTTTTGTTTACCAGATTGCATAGTAGAGATATTATTTTAGGGACTTCAAAGTAATGGAGTGAGAAGCAGAATTAGAGACAAAAGGGTTGATTTCTCTGTTGAGCAATGCTGTATCCATGAAAGGAGAGCGTCCCTCATGAGATTATTCTGAAATGAGGTTTTGTCCATATTCATTTGCTTTACTTTCCCAGAGGGTTAAAGTAGAAAAGTGGAATAGCTCTTCTAGTGGCAGAGTGGAGTAGCCTGGCTGCTTTGCCTGAGATCCAGAGAAGAGTTAAATTTTCCAGGAGCAGACTGGCTGTTTAACTGTTCTGCTGGCCCTCATCACCTCTAGTAAGAAATTCTTACCTCTAGTAAGGAATCCCTGGTTTCCAAGGCAGTGTGGGACACATAGCAGTGAGACACTATGTAAGATTGCTGGTAACTGTTCATATTAAAAGCTACCAAATTTGAATTTTTTACATGCAGAAATATTTTTAAAACCTGAAATTAGAAGGCATGATAAATTTCAACTGCTTGACTATTTAGGGAATAGAAAGGACCCCTATAATCATCATTGTTACCTCTTTCAGTATTCTGCTCACTGCAAGCCATAAGTTTCCACCCAATGGTTGGGTCTCAAGTCTGTAACTTTTGACTAAACTCTGTCATAATAATTTAGAGAAGCACCATCTTGACTTCAGATTTAAAGAAGCAGAGCTTTCATTATATCCAGAGATTATATCTTCCAAAAGACAGTGATCCTCACCTTGAAATTTGGGTATTCCTAATGCAATTTATCCCAAACTGATATTACAGAGCTAATCCTGCAAATGTATTCTCACTGACTTCCACGGGGTGTGCACAGGGGACATTGTTTAGTTGATTAAATTTTTAACAGACACACGTTGCTTCAGCAGATCACATCTCAGTTCCCCAGCATTCCATCCTTTGTCAGTGGCAAACGGTGCTGCCAAGGTGCCCTTCCTTTTCATTGCTTCCCTGTCTTGGCAGCTTTCCTTTCCCTGCCACATTCACTTTCAAGGCCTTGGGGCTGTTCCTGCCTTACCTGTCATCAGGCATTCAGTGTCACAAGGTCACCTCCTGCCCTGGTCTTGCCCGAAATGCCATCTCCATTTCCCACCCACCACCTTTCCAGACCAAGTTCTTTTCCACTTTCTCCTTTCTGCCTCTCATGCTTAATATGCCAGATCTATTTATCCACCTTCTTCATTCTGTTTCAAAACTTTTTGTAGTGACATCTGAAAGAAGCCTGGGCTGGGTGTGCTGGGACTGTGCCTGTGATCCCTGCATTGTCTGCCAGTCAACACCTGTTCATCAGCACATATGGAGATTGTGTACTTTAAAGGAGCAGTTAAAAATGTCACCTGCCATTAAGGATTCCTCATCATGAAATTAGGAAATGTTACTATTGATAAGTTTGTCACAGTGAAAGGATCATCTTGGCTAGATGTCTTGTTCTCCATTTTTTTGGGTTCACTCCCAGGCACTCTGCATATGAGACAGTAATTTCAAAAAGTCTATTTGAAATGATGCAAAAAAAACCCAATCAGAATCCAAGAGAGCAATTTTTTGTCAGAAATTGGTATGTGGAAAAAGGTACTTAAATAAATCTTGATTTTATCTATTAGTTAGCTGTCAGCTAATAATAAATTATGTTTAGTTCTTCCCTTATTATAAATACATATTGATTAGTTTTAAACTCTGAACTTCAGAATGAGTTATATCTGGTCATTGCTAAACTGCTCTCTTCACTAAGAAAAATATCCCAAACAGCTATTATACTGCACTTAATTAAGACAAGCATCAGCTTTATGTACCTTTATTTGCTTCTGCCAAATCTCTCTGGTATAAATATTGAGCAGTTGCAACCCTTGAATACTAATCGGTCCTTCCTGAATTCCAAATGATTACATAAAGTTTAGGAAGTGTTTCTTTGCCAGTATTGGGCTCCAGTACATGCTCTGGGTGGACATTAGGGTTGAGACAGCCCGAATCAGACAGATATGCAGTAAGTATTTCTCTAAATTCAGATGTAATGTGGGGAAGCCTGAAAGCTGTGCCAGAGTGCTCTCCAGAATCCCTCGACTGCAGGTTTGCTGCTGTGTACCAGGTGCAATTGCACAGGCAGCCTTGGGTAACAGAATGGGTGAATCTAAGAAAACTTCCAATGGTTCAAATAAAACTACTTCATTATGACAGCCCAACTAAACACATGTGTTATAAATAACACATGTATAACAAGACCTGTAAAAATAGCTGTATATTTACCAACTCCCAAAAGTAAAAAGAGCAAGAGTGACCACTTTGAAGAAGACATTAAATCCTAAGTACTGTTTGTCCCTGTGAGTGAGAAGTCATCTGTAATGACAAGTCCATGCCTGGATAAGCTCTCCATTAGTGACTTGCACTGGCTTGCCAAAGAAGACTGTCATGTAATGCTCCTCACTTCAAATTCACAGCACCTTCTTCATCTTTACCTGCAATCAAGATCTACATGCAAAATTTGCCAGGTTATATCTTTATATCCGTAGCACACTTAGTTATCTATAATTCTGCGTGAATTGATTCTTGTCTAATTTTCTGGTCTTCTTTCCTGTTTTCCTTTTGGTTTGATAAAACCCCTGCCTCACTAATTCCTTCATTTCGTTCTACTATTGTATTTGTGTGTTCTTAACTATCGTAATTAGTACAAAAATTTAGTCAACATTCCCTGTTATATTACCTCCAGCTGATGCTTATACTCTTATTTTCCTGTCTGCATAAGTATGATATTAAAACCTCAGCAAAAGTTATGGAAGTGAAAGTTTTGACAACCTCATATTTCATTTTGCTGCTGTATTTTTTTAATCTTTTCTGTGTATTTAGACTGCGAGTTCCCTGAGGCAGATATTCTGCTGGTCTGTAAATCTAATGGAACAATGACTAGAAAAATGATGTTACATAAAGTACATTAAAAAGTGTAATAGCTATTTTTTTCAGTTGCAGATTGTTGTGTAACTGCACCAGGTGGAACGGAGCACAGGCAGGCTTTGTGCTGCTGCTCCCCACGTGTGTGTTTGAAGGGAGCACCTTCTAGTCTTGTGAGTGCTGGGGGTAGAGTCTGCCTTCAGTATGCTTCACTTCAGACTTTTTCATCTGCATTAGGACCTTAACAGGCACATTTATTTTCCATATGTGCAAATGGTGGGGCCTAGGACTTCAAATACCTCCTGCCATCTCAGCTCAGACACTTTACCGAGACTAAAAGCAAGGAAAGATTCCTTTTCTAATATTCCTCTTAACTTCCTAATATTCCTCTAATTTTAACAGAAATGAGAACAGAGAGTTGCAGATCTAGATGAACTTCTGCTGAATTTTCTGCTTAGGTAAGACTGTGGTTTGTTTATGAGTTCTTTTTTGCTAGGTTTTTTTTCTGTTGCTTAAGCAAGAGCCCATTGTTTGATGTCCACCACAATTAAATGTTTATTATTTGTACTGGACCCTCTTGTCTCATGTTAAGTGGGATGTGAGATCAATAGTGGCTCTGCAATTATTTGTCCATTGATGAAGCCTTCATTTCTCAAATGAAGTACATTTGTCTGTGTCCTGACAGTGACAAGGGAGCAGCACCAGTCAGCGGCTGCCTGGTCCAGTGTTTAGCTCCACAGCCAACAAGTACCTGGACATGGGTCAAACGATGTCTAACTTTTCCTTACTGGCATTTCACTTTACAGACTGCTCTGATGGGAGTTTGAAAAATCATCCTGGCTGAGTTCACATAATAAAAACTAGAGGACAAATGGGAATCTTTTGTAAAGAGAAAACAATGACTGATTTCAGGTTAAATGACCAGCCTGTAAAGCTACTGGACGATAAAATGAAGATGACAGAAAATATCCCACTTAAGGCAATAATTTGGTTCTTTAAGCATAATTTAAATTTAGTCATTTGTCAAATTTAATTGATGAAAATTTCTTTGAATTTTGTTTTGTGATAGGGAAGCAAATTTTGATTCCAATAAAAAAGAGTGAAATTCTCTTGGCTTTAGCAAGGTCAAAATTGCATCTCCCAGTGGAGCATATGAATCTATTTCAACCCCAGAAATAGACAATTCAACAGCACATGTGGGGTGATTTGTTTGTTTTTGTTTATTTGTTTTATTTCTAATTCTGAGTTATGACAAGGAAAGAAAGGAGCTTCCTAACTAATGTCAAATTGGTAATGAAAATTGAAAGAACTCAATAAACTGACACATTTGCTTTTTCTAGCCATAATGTTTCTTGACTCAAGCCAACAGTTATTAAAGACAAATAATTTGTATTTAGTTGTTGGTCTACTTTTTGATAATGTGTACAGTGGGCTGTGCTGGTTATATGCCATAGAAAAATCAGGTGGAAAAATTTTACTCTGGGATTAGGGTTAAGAATTCACATTATCCTCAATTTAGCCAAATTTCAGAAAGATACAAATGTTTATTATATTTGTTGGTTAATCTGATAAACAGTTACATGTGTGATCAGCATCTTTCTCAGATGTTCGCATTCCATGTTTTGGACATGAGCTCATCAAGTACTGTTAAAAGTAGGTTTAACACTCAAGTCAGTCAAAGATTTCTTTATTTTTTCTGATTTTTGCAATTTGTGCCCTGCCACTAACTTCCCATCAATGGTGTGACTACAGTTGCTGCATTATTGTATCCATGTTGGTTCTTCTTCATTGGAGGAAACCTGTCAAATGCAACTAAGAAGTCAAGAAATCCATACTTGCATATCTCTTGAGCTGCTGGGGTTTTTTTTGTTTTGTTTTGTTTTGTTGTTTTTTATTTATTTTTATTTTTCCTTTTTTTAAATCCACCTATCTTTAGATTGGGAAAAAAAAAATGGCTGGCATACCTGAGTTAAATTGTGGTTTGACATATTGATTACCTTCACTCCCTAGGGTGGAATTAAGGGGAGAATATCTCTATATGTGAAATCACAGAAACGATGCCCCAGAAAACAGACTTTCTTTGGAGTTTGCAAATACAATGTAAATCAGTCAAAGAAGGGTTAGCAAGGGGAACTGCAATGAAAGAATTTTATGTACAGAGATAAGAACTAGCTACCTGTAAAGGCATTTGCTTTTTACATCTGAGAGAGAGAATTTTAAAATTATGTCATTCTACATATTTAACTATTCTGCAGCAGTGAACTAAAGAGCTATCACAGTTAAGAGACAATTTACCAAACTGTTCTGGCTTATTGAGTAATTGCTGAGTCAACTGTACCATTATGTAGTTGGCAGTGTTGGTCAGAGGGTCCCAGCCACAGCAGGTGGCCCTGGAGAAAGGACCAGAGCTCCTGTGCCTGGGGTCCCCCTCAGCGAGGTGGGGCCGTGCAGGAGGAGTTGTGCACTGCCAGCAACAACAGCTACACTTGATATGCATCTGGCTAAGCCTCAGCAGCATATTCTTTAATGCTGCCAAAAATCAAAAGGATTTTCCTGTATAAACCCTTTGGAACTCCTTACAAGTAGATAATGAACAATTACCTCTTTTATTTAAAATCTTGCAAGCAAAACTGATAGAGTTTAATTCTACTTTGAAAAATTATTCAAAGTACTTTGGATTTTGAACATGGTTTTACTGTTAGTTTACTAAGATAATCACTTCTGAAATGTTAAGAAAAAAGGCAGAGACCAAATTCTTTGCCCTAAAGGAGATAGCTGTCTTTTAGAGAGACAGGATGGTACAGTCATGAATAACAAACAGCTTTGCAAGGCAGTCTCATATCTATACAGTTATAAGAAACCAAACAATTTATTCTCAATAAATTAATTCTGTGGATTATTGACTTCATATTGCCTTTGAGAGGCTTTATAGTAAACATTTATTTTTCAGTCAAGCACTGGACTAAAGAACAGTAGTAAAAGGTTTCAATGGCTTGGTTAACCCTCATATGAACATTCTCAGAAATGTAAAAAGGCTCTGTCTTGAAGCACTTTTTATTCCATTAAACTTTACAGGGTCAGATTGTCAATATCTGAGGTTTTTGAAATATTTGTTTTATTAAGTGATACATTATTGGCATTAGGACCAGTTTTCTGTAGGGATGCCTAAGAGATGTAGGTATGTGCTAAATGCACCTAGATACTTAGGTACAATAATTGCTCCTAGTTATTTATGTAGAATTTGATGCTTAGCTACTTCTGACAGCCCTGCTGAATGCCTACCAGCATTGTTAGACACTTCAATGTCTTCTAAAGCTGACTTGCTCTTAGGCTGTGAGGTGTCTTATAAATTTCAGCTATATCATTCATTTGTTCTTTCGGGCAGTAACTTAAGTGCTAAGCTGGAAAGGGTATCTGTGTTTTTCATTTCAATCTTTTCATGGTTCTTGTTAAGTATGTGCCTCTGTCCTGTGGGTCAAGTGGTAACATCTTTACATTTTACTCTTTGCAGAGTAACATCTAGCTGTGATTATTAGCAAATGGAATTATGCAGTATACTAAATAATGAACTAATCCATTTCAAAGGTGTCGGACCTGTCTTTGCTACATCACTTTTACATGCAACTGATTTGAATACAAGGTTCCTATTAGCAGCAAAATTAGCTTGTTTTATAGTAGCATCAATGAGAGAAAAAACTGGCTAACCTGGCTTGGTATAAATTTGCAGGTTATTCTTGCCCAAGTGCTTCAGAAGTTGAGCAAAGTACCTGGCAGAAATAGAAGAGCTAGAGGTGTGAGAATGATTCCTAAATCAGTGAAAAGTACCAGAACAGCTGATGAAATTCATGAAATAAAAACCCTCCTAAATGTGAGAATTTTCCAAATGCACTTCATTTATTCAGCTAATTTAAAATGTTTCTGAACTGACATGAATTCTTTAAATATTTTATAAGAAGAAAGCTACAGGCTTTATTTGTGCCACTGTATAATGACTGAAAAACCTACTTATGAGGAATTAGGAAATATGAATTCTTGTTATCCATCAGATTAATTCATAAAACATAATTTCTGCAACAGATGGTTTGCTTTCGCTTCTCTGAATCTAAGATATTCAAGCAATGAAGCCCTGAATACAAAATGTTAATAGTTACCAAGGAAATCCATCATCTCTTCCTAGGATTCAAAATGGACATACCTCAGAATGATCCATTCCGTTAGCATCATTCTAATTTCACTATAATTTGTAAAATCTTTTCTATCTTCTGCATGTTCTGTCCCCTGTACCTCTGAAGTATTGGTCATTTATCTTCCCTACATTTAAAGGGAGCTTTATCTAAAATTTCTCAAGCAGGTTCAAATTCTGTAACACCTAGGAGGGACATATTTAAGACTGTAATTGAGACCTACAGTGTGATCAAAAGTGTCTCTTTTAGTCTACTTGCAATTGTATCACAATAATTTATTCTTAGAATTTGATTAATTTACAGAATTTTTAAAAACTAAGAACGACAGGAAAGCATTACTAAATGTCACCACTGCTGATATCTTTCATTGTGTCCTTGGCTCACCTGCTCTCTTTGTAGAGAAGAACACCTTTTCAGTAAAACAGGAGGTTTTGCTGGGTCTGACCTTATTTATGTTTTTAAGTTTCTCCTTTCAACTGTCTGCCAGAAAAAAGCCACTCATTGGGCAAAGTTCATTTAGACCAGCTTTACAACAAAGTGCAAACCTGAGACGGAGGACAGGCAGAAAAATCTCTTCCCATGAAGTCAATAGGAATCCATCTCCCTAAGATCTTTTTTATTCTTGGCACCAGTGATTTTTCTCAACTGATTTATTGGAGGGCACTGGTTTAACTAATTTGTCTTGCATAGGTATCTTTCCCACTCTGTCCTCTCTACTAGTACAAAACAATCTTCCCTTTAAAGGTTATTTCCTAGCCAGATCTGTCCTAAAGCTATTATCATTAATTTGCACTTTAGGAGTTCCTTTCACTTTTAAAAAACTGTGACATACATTCCTGATTTATGGGTTACAGTGTGACAGCCATCATATGCAAAGAAGATTGTTTATACTTACCACAGATGCCCTTGAATAAGTGGGAAATTTCAACCATATCCCCACTCCATGTGCTTTACATAACTGTATTCAATATCATAGAAGAACATGGGAATCTGTATTTTCCACTGTTCTCTAGGATGTCTAATAGAATTTTATCCTTGTTCTGGAAAATTCAGTATTCACATACCAAAATACAGCAGGTTTATAATGCTCCACGAAATTCCATAGGTTTTACGAGTAATTTCCATGGAAACACACTTTTAATCCTTATACATAATTTCCCTGCAACTGATAATTAAAAAATTATCCTCAGATTGAATGAACCTCATTAAACATATTTCAAAATCATGTGTTTCACGAAAAATTGAAGAAAAGCAAAATATTGTCAATTATTTTTTTTTAGAAAAAAACAGTAAGTATGAAGATTAGAGTGTACCTACCTAAACTAAACAGCACCAGGAATTTGAGACAGACAAATTCTCGTAGGTCAAACTGCAGCGAACGAAGCTTTGCTACCAGTTCTTGTGCATGGCTCATAAGATTGTTGAGGGTGGCTCCAGCTTGGGATGCTATTACGGAATAATCCACCTGTAAAAGAGAATTGTATTCCTATCTGGTTGCCATGCCCACACTGCAGGATGTTTCAAGCAATAATATACAACCAGGATATTCCTGGATATAGAAATCACTCTTAATTTAATGATGTTACCAAGTCAAGATGATTTTATATATGAACCAATTTTAACCCAATGGTATATATTGAAAATAACATTAAGCCATATATCTTAGTGGTATGTGACATCACTGTGAGTGCTGGTTTGTCTGTATTAGCTTTTTTAGAAGCTTTAAATAGCTACCTATGACACTGGTAGCTGTCCACATCTCAGTTTTGTTCATTTGGTGTCTTCTTATTTTAATAGTATGATCCTGCAGAGAACGACTGATGGAGTGAGCTTTGTGCCTACCCTGGCTGTATTGCTCCAGAGGGACACAATGATATTCATGGGAAACAGTCCTGTGTCCAGAACTTGGCCAGAAACATCTACTCAGGCCCAGAAATGTCGGTGTATTCCCACAGGAAACAGAGGTATTGTGTGGGTGGTTGCCGTTCTCCTCAGCTACACAAAATGCCTGTATTTGTTGGAGGTGATTGGAACTCACTTGTGGCAAGTGCTGCCCTGCAGGGGAAGGAGGGGTGGCAGGGGTGTGACAGCCCAGCTGCCCTCGCACTGTCCCCAGCTGTGACCGCAGTGCACAGAGCTCCTTCCCCTGGCAGGGACACAAGTGCTGCTGCTCTGGGCTCTGCTGCCCTGGCCATGCTGCCCTGGTTCTCGGGGCAGGCTGACCTGCCTGGGAGCTTTCCTTGTCTGCAGAGAGCCAACGCAAAGCTGGAGTTAATACACTCATTCAAAAAGGGAAATTCACAAGCACAGGATACCTAAGGCCTGTCATTGCTGACTCATCCTTGCGTAATCCTTGAACCGTGGGCAGCCTCCCCGAGCCCAGCGTGCTGAGACTGCTCTGGCTGATGGCAGTCCCATTGCAGGGACGTTTCCAAGCAGGAGACTGCCCCAGCCCCTGCCACTCTGAAGGTGTGCCTGCTTTGTCACGGGATGGTGACCAGAGGGGAAGGGCACAGCCTGTGGGAATGCTGTGATGGGAAAGTGAAGGGAGGGGCCGGGGGGCTGGCTCCAGGAGAGAGCAATGGTTGGTGTGGAGCAGGGTGTAAGTGCTGTGTCAGAGCTGGGGTGACCTGAGCAGCAGCTTCAGCTTCACTGCTTGGCCCACTTTTCACCAGAGTGCTCCACATCCCCTGCAAGTGCCACTGTCCCATGGACACGGCCTGCTGTGCTGCTTGCTCCCCACAGAACCACTCCTGGCCAACTGCCCGAGACATAAATGAGTCAGTGGCACTTTTTCCAAATGCTCTAGTATTACCATCACCTTTCTCTGGTAGGAGCCTCCAGAACAACAGGGAAATTGCTGATCGTACTTCATCTAAGTGAAGTCTGGCTGTAAATTACAACTAAGCGCCATGGTAAGTGCTTGCTTTGGGTTAGTAATTTGTTTAATGGAATCAGTGCTCTCAGCCCATCACTAAGGTTTCCCATAATAAAGTAGTTAATAAAGAACGGAGCGGTATCACCACAAGAAATAAGCCAATACTGCAAAATTTTGTTATTCCAGGCTCTGATCCCTTAAAATCTGTTTTTAAAAAATACATGTTAAGTAACATGTATTTTGATTTTTTTAAAAATTATTTTATTTTGGAACTACTGAATTGATTTTGCTTAAGTATAAACAGCAGTAAAACTTGGAATACTTCTAACCTGACAAAATTGCAGCAAGGAAATATAGAAAGATTACTAAAAGAAACTAAAATTAACTTTTTCTGGTAATGAACTTAATATAATCAATAAGTTACTGACTTTTAATAAGAGATTGCATTTATATGTACTCTTATTGCTCCCTATAAACTGATTGGAGGTAACTGCACAAGAAAAATGAGGTTACACTTTTTGAATGGAAGTTAAGAATAACAACACTTTGCAGTGTTGGAGCAGTTAGAGTTGAGTTCATGATTCAATGGATTATGCTGAACAATCCTGTGAAATAGGTTATTGCTCTCTTTTACACCTGGGGAAACTTGAAGTAGTGACATTAAATTGCTTACTCAGGGCCAAAGAAATCTGTGGCAAAACTAAAATCTGATCTTTGGAAACCCCAGCCTATCCATCTTTCAAAAACTACTTGCTAGTTAATCTCTTATTTATCATTCTTTCTATAGATGCATTTATGCATATTTCTTTATGTATATATACCTATATAAATGACAATAAAAAATAAAGTAACATACTTAAAATATTTTTTACACAAAGATCAGTTTTATTTAGTGATATGGTCCAACTACTTTGTATTGAGAAACGGGTCATATATAAATATGAAATTTCATAACTCAATATCTGTTTTGTAATTGTTAAGGGGGGGAGGGGGAAAGCTCCAAATCCCTTACTGAGCTTCCAATTTGTGGGGAAAATATGCTACTCACTTCATAAGAAGAAGTTAAGATGTCTGAATGTCAAGAATATGAGTGGCCTTAGTGCAGCGATTATGCCATAATGGAAAAACCCAGTAGATGCCTGGATCTCCCACCATCCCTCTACTGGAGAGCTCTCAGGCAACCTGCTCCTCTTTCAGGTGCATTTAATATTTGCAGCACCAGCAAATTTGTCTGGGAGGCAAGTCCTCATCTGCCACTCACCAGGAACAGGCTGTATTAAATTTTTATATTTATTGACATTTCATTACCATAATTGACTGCAGTTGGTTCTCTAGTAGAAGGCACAGGGCTGCCTCCTAAGCAGGAGAATTGGTCCCTTGAGTAGGATTTGCAATTAAAAACAACGCAGAATGGATTTTTTTTTTAATTGTGTAAATATGATGAGTTGAATTTTCAGCTTTAACTAGAGAATAGTAGGTGTGCAGAAGGCTTTTTTCAAGAGTGAGCAAAATTATGAGTCAGTGGAAAGACGACCCCCAAAGGTGTCAATCAGTTTATACAAAAGCAACTGTGCATGAAAAAGCCTCAGTTAATGTCTATTCTGAAAAAGTGGTCACATTAAAGACTGCACTGTTCTGCTTGCTTGGTCCTTTATGCAGAAATTGATACTAAAATGTGTATTAATTCTTTTACCTTCCAACATGATTAAAAGCACTTTTAAAGGACAAAGATTAAACCAGCTTTTGCGCAAAATGCTTAATTGCATAATGAAGTCTTAGCATTTACTTTATATTGTACATTTTACTTCATATTATATATTGATTTCATTTAGTAAAATCAAATCCATGACTAAAATATTCTTGCATCCCAATTAATACTACATTTCACATTGATTTTGATGTTGAGGATGTTATTTGTCATTTTTGAAAACAGCAGCTTTGTCAGAGCTTCCACATAACCTAATCTGGAAGTACAACAATGGGCTGAAGTTATGGCTGCACAAACAGAAGTGGGAATTCCTCCTGTACCCTGGGCTAAATAAATGCTGTGGCTGAAGGCCAAAAATAAAGGGAGCACCTGTGGTTTTTTGTTTTGCAAATGGTGTTTCATGGTAATTAAAGATTTTTGAAGACAAATTACTGGGCTCAGATTGTAATTTTTCTGGTGGAATCAGGTGGTGGATTCTTGTATCACCTCTTCTCCATGCTCACAAAATAGTCTAACATTTAATGGTGGAATTAAGTTCCCTTTTTTTCTTCTAAAATTAAGGAGTATTTGATTTCTAGAATATGACTGTAGTATCATGGGGAAGTATTGTGTGGAACTGCACCATCCCTTTCAATGCTTCAGCAAGCTTGAAATTGTCTCCAGAATATGATTAGAGTGATTTTACTTGTTGATGGTGTTGCCAGGTGCTGACTATCCCTGAATGCCATTCCTTTCCGCCAGACAGGAATTGCACAAGGAAGGAATAAAGCCCCTGCTGTAGCTGTATTCAGTATAGAGAATAGGCAGCCCAAGTTAATAAAAGATTGATTTCATATTGGATTTAGTAAATTAGACTACTGTGAGCTTGGGGTCCGAAGGCGGAGGCAGTGGGTGCCCAGGTGCAGCAAAGGGAGCGTCCTGCTCCTCCTCCTCTACGGGGTGCAATCCTGGCCAGCACCTCTGGCTGCTGGGGGCTGCTCCCCCAGCACCCCCTCCTTGGCTACAAACAGCACTGAAAGCCTGGGCTGGCCCACACTGACCTGCCCTGGCTCTCTGAGCCCTGATTCTGCTCAAGTGGGTGCTCAGTGGGCGGATGAGTCTCATCTCAGAAGCGTGCATTCAGTATGTGGCAAACAAGCTCATATACTATTGCAACCTCTCCACTGTTTCCTGAGATACAGGTTTCACTGGAAACTGCAGTGGTTATTAAACTCATTTTGAGCTTTTCATAGAATTCTTTTGTTAAAAACAGCCCTTCTGTTACATTTCTAAGCAAATAAACATGGAAAACACTTTATATATAAACCTATATGTAGAGGTGCCTACATACAAAAATTGAGGAGGTTTCAGAATGGACAAAACCTACAGATATGCTTGTATCTTCTGGTTATCAGGTTTGGATATATTAATTAAAATTTTGTTGACTTATGCAGCATAAGATGCTTGTCATTTTAATGTGAGACACAATAATAGAAGATAATGAATTAAGTTGCCAGTGGCTCTTTCCCTTAGGATGATATAGCGCTTGATAATTAACTATAATATGCAAATAGTAACACTCCAAAGTACTGCAGAATACAATAGAATCCATTTCTTTACCAAAGTGTTATAATGTACTTTTGTGGTTTTTTAATATTGAGATGAGATGATACAAAATCACTGCTGTGTTTGATATTCAGCAAAGTTGATCAGAAGACAGAGAACCACTGGAAAAATTTTTTGTGAATGTCTGGATAACATCTCACAAGGCTGTGTTAACTCAAACTGCTTCTTCAGGAGCTTTGAACCATGTAAGTTCATACCCCTTTAAGAACCTCGTATTTTACCCAAATTTCTGCCCTACTGTTTTAAATCCTTTCCCACAGTGGGTAGTCAAGATTGGATGTGCTCACCTTGGATCCCATCACTTTCACTACTCCAACAGGCAGATGGGACAGTGCTTTCTTCAAACTGAGTTTCTGAACAACTTTGTCTTTCATGCTGGGCAAGCTTAAAATCAGCTATGGGATTTTACATGAATTTGTGTTGACAAATTAGTTCACTAGCATGGGACCAGTTTGGAGGACCAACAGGCTTGAAGAAATGCTGCCAGATTCCAGAAAAAGAACTTTCGTTTCCTTTCTTACACCTGGGAGCCATGTGTATGAAATACAAAAGAAATGTGTTTCCCATAAAGACAACAGAGTTAGCGTGTAGAAAATGGAAGAGTTCTGGTGTTCAAAGATTCATGTCAGGTGCTCTCTCCATGAACTTTTACTGGAACAGGGATTTTACACTTAAAAACGGAGTGCTGTGATGGTTTCATGGCAACATAGCAAAGCACATGTTAGTTAGGATCAGGTTGTTCACAGGTATGTCCACAGCTACATGAAAGGCTCAAAATATGTAACAAATATTTGGAAAAACCTGAATTCAGGGCACTTCATGGTTATAACTGAATTTTGATGTGTTTTACCCAGTTTAACTGAGCACATCTAGTTCATCCCCAAGGAGCAGCCATCATAACATCTTCATCTCTTCATAAGGCCTTTTTAACAACTACCACAACCTTACTTTCTTTTAGGCAGAAACCACTAGAGTAAGGAACTGTGCAAAAAAGCTAATACTATACTCAATAACAAAATAATGATTGCTTGACCTCATTTGTATCCTCCTTAAATCAAATCCTGTGTTTATTTGCTGATGAAAGGACTTCTAGTTTTGGCCCTCAGATGCCAGTACCTCTTTTGTGCCTGCCACAACTATGAAGCCTACACTGACTACAACAGAAATTGAATGGGAAAAAGATACTAATTTCCAAAAACATGAGAAGTAATAGGTTTCCACTAGATATCCATGAGCTTTCTATACCTATGACTTTGTAGGTCCTTTGCAGCCATTCCTCTAACACTCTCGTGCTTTTCTACTTCAGTGATACTTCTGCAAGGGTGATCTTTCTTGACAGCACCATCAAGATTTCATGCTCTTTCTCTGATGCTATGCTTTAGAATAGAAATCCAGGTGTAAAGATGCATTTGTGTGATGACTTCAACTACATCAATAGTTTCAACAATCTCAAAAAAATCCAAGATTTAGACACATTATTGGATGGCCTTTTTAATAGGAAAGGCTTTGGCCAAGCTCAGAAGAGGAGATATTTGGCAACCATGAGTAGAGTTTAGGTATGAAAACAGAGGGAGCAGATGAGGCTACAATTCACCTGTTGTGCATTGTTGTTGCAGGAAAATGCATGAGCAACAATATTCTGTGCAGAGCTTTAGCATCTACCTTATGTGGGCTGGGTCTTGGAAGCTGGCAGTGTATTGCTCTTGTAGAAGATACGAGAGGAAAGTGCTCAAGTTGGAGGAATTAAAATTCTATAATTAGAAATGGTCTGTTAAAATTACATGCCACATGGCAAGCCTACAAAACTCAGCATGTGGAGAGCATATTGGCAATGATTTACAATTAACCACCACATTGCAAATCACTCCTTAGCTGTTTTCTATTATGAAATTTTGAGAGTTGTAAAATGCATTTGTGCTACTTTATTTCCTTTTGAAATGGTAATTGCTACTGCTGAGGGGCAGTACTTAGTGCAGAAAATGAAGTGTGCAGCACAGGGAGGAACTTGTTTCTGAGGAACTGCTGAGGAATTGTAATGATCTGAAAAAAGTGCTTTCTTGAAACACATACACACAAAAGAGCTTCATTTATGAAACCCCAAATAAATAACAAAATAAAATAAAACACAGTCTCTTTTTATACAAGGGCCAGATCTTACTAGTTTGTTGCTGACTGCACTTTTTCCCCATCAAATTGGGAACAGTGGATTGACACTGAGTAAAACCCATAAGTCAGTGGCTTGAGGGAAATGCAGATATATGGAAATGTGATAGGAGTGCCCTAAAGTAATGGGTTTTGAGCCAGTGTGTTTGAAAATTATCAAGTGTTCTTCTAACTACTAGCCCCTTTTAGATACCTAGTACAGCACTGACAGTGGTACTGCCCTGGGGACCTGGATGAAGTTTGGCATTTGTGTCTGAGGAACAGAGGCTGTGCAGCCTAAGTGGAGAGAGCAGGTATGTTCTAATTAAGTGATGGTAAGTTCCCCCCTTACAGCTTCCACCTTGATGGTGATTTGAAAAAAGGACAGTGTTTATGAGTAGCTTTTATGGAGGGATATATTAAGGAAAGCAAGGAGCGAGGCTTCTCAGGTCTTAAATTTGCTAACTTGTGACAATAAGCTTGATCTCTCAGGTAATAAAGTTGGCAATCTAGCTCAGGTCCTCAGTTTAAAGTTATTATCTTTGAAAGCCAGGTGATTGACTGTAATTTTGCTCATAGTGCTTTGTTGGTAGCAGAAATAAAAATATCTACAGCACTTTTCATCAGAAGTGTCAGAGTGCTTTCCACACCTTAATCAACTAATTTTTATGAAATGGTGGCATGGTTTCCCCCTGTCTCTTCTGTAGGAACTGAAAGGATCAAGACAGTAATCAGAAAGTATGCAGGAATGGTGCACTAGCAAAGACTCACAATGCCCACATCTAGAAGTGTGGCTTCCCAGAATTATTCTGGGAATGTAGTTTTTACAGAAGATACAGACACAGTTGTAATTGTCCTTTCATAAATACATTTGAACAGATGTTGTGTTTAAGAGTGCAACAGTCTGAGTCAATGCTTCCAAGATGTCCACCTTGACAGTTAAGAGACAGTTGTATTGGATCAGCCTGTCTAAAAAAGTAACCCACTACTGAACAGGGATGTGCAAAAGCAGTGCCCAGCATCTGAAGCCAGGAATGGCTCAGGATGGGTGATGTGGAAATACCATCCATGTCCATGTCCACTGCCATGGAGTGATAATGTTAAAAAAGGGTTCAGCTGTAGTTGAAACTTGAAAGGGATGTTAAATTGCTAGTCTGGGATAAACCAGGAAAATGTGGGACTGCAGCTGGATTCAGATGGTGATTTTGTGGCAGCAAGCACAGACCAGGCTGAGGTTCTCAGTGCCACCTTTGCCTCAGTGTGTCCTAACAAGTTCTCCTGGGCTCTGTGCATTGCATCAGGGCTCAAGGAGGAGGAAAGTTATGAGCACTGGGTGTAAGTTGGAAAAAAGAAAAAAGACTTCATAGGAGAACTAAGGAAAAACTTTCTGCCCACGGAGATTGTCAGGCAGTGGGGTACTGGCTGCACACAAAGTTTTGCAGTTTCCATTCTTGGATGTTTTCAAAGCCCAACTGGACAAAGCCCTGAGAAACCTGGTTGGAGCAGCAGTTTGGACTGGTGACTCCTTAAAATTCCTCCCAGTCTGGATTATCCTGTGATTTTAAGATTTGTAGCTCTGGCAATTCTAGATATTTTAAAACTTCTGCTTAGCTCACCCAGCCTTGTCCATCTAAATAAAAGAGTTTCTTCAAGGAACAATTTTTACCCATGAAAATAATTTGAAAAGATGCTGGTTTAAAGTAAATGCTTTTGATGCAGAAATTGCCTACAAGTCATGTAGTGGCAAAGCACTGGCACTGCTGGAGTACCTCAACTAGCAGCAGCCTTTGTGTGAAATGTGTGCTGCTCCTGGAAGCAATCTGGCTTTTCACTGAGGATCCAGTGGGGCCAGAGCTGAGTGAAACTGGGACAAAACAGGGGCATTATGGGCAGATCTCAGAAACAGCAGCCAGAGACTCTGTAATTCAGGTCTAGCATCTCCCTGTTTCTCAAAGAGAATCTATGATACATCCATGGGAGTATGTTCTGCAGCTGTTAGGAATTGTGAAATTGGAAAAAGGACTGACTGTAGAGTTCTTGTTGCTGATATAGTGATATCACTCCTGCTCTTAGCCTAAGTGCAAAAAGGAAAGTAAAGAAAGTGATGGGAAACTCTGGGGGTGCTTGCACCAACTTCAAAATGACAAATTTTGACATAGGAAAGGGAAATTTGATTTCAAGAAGGATGTATTAAAACTAGTTTACAAACATGGGCAAAAATGAATGCAGTCATTCCAACATAGACAGGTTTTAACCTAGTTGGAGACTGCCTGGAAATGCACAGCTTTCCAGTCCAGCTGCTGATTTGCAAGCAGTACATTTAATAAGCATCCTGCTATCTGTTGTCCAACAGTGAAGAAACACTCTGCTTTGCCTTGAGATCATGTACAGCTGGGGTTTTTATTTTCAAGAAGAGATAAAAGTGGCTAATGAGGTAAAAATTACTACTGTGGGAAAATGGGGACAATGGCTAGAATTTAAGGGTAGTTAGATACCTCTAATGATTTCAGTGGGACTTAGGCACTCAATACCTTTAAAACAGTGCTAATCACATAACAAAGGAGACACTAATTTAGCAGTTCTCTCAGGAACAGAATCCTGTCAATGTACTTATAGCTTTATAAACAAGCATCCTGTGTGGTAAATGAAATAATTTCCAGTAAAAATGTCTATCTTGCAGAGCATGAAATGGAAAGGGAATCAGACATTTTCTCAATTGCACCAATATAAATCAAGAGTAATGCAACTAAACTAACTTTTGTTAATGCAATTAGGGAGTACAATGATATCTGAGATAGGTTAATGACTTTCCATGAAGTGCAGGAGGCAGTTCCATAGATAGAATTTGAGTTTTCTCAATTCCTTTCCTGAACAAGTCAATCATTTCTCCCTTCTACTGTAGACCTCTTAATCATAAATGAAAACAGGAGAATCAGAATCCTTCTGATTCTTACAAACATTTCTTCTTAGTGTTAAGAAATGGCTGCATCTTTAAAATTATAGCTAAAGCTGTAAACAGATTCCACAACATGCAGAACAAATGGTGTAGCACAGGAAAAGGAGCTCTTTCCCATGTGTGTATAAATTGAGGCAGTTCAGTTTGCAGCTACTTAAATACCAAAGAGCCATCATTTGTTTTCACTTCAAGACAGAAACATAATGTACAGGCACACTTTGCTTTTCTTTGATACTCTCTTTCTTTTTTCTTTCTTTTTTTTTTTTTTCTTTCTTTTAAAAGCAGAATAACAATCTTAGGAATAAGGTTCTTGTTTTGCTGTTAAGATTGTTATACTTTGGAAAGCATAGTGGAGACAAAACTTTCTATTTATTTTGTGTTTTCTCACAGTTTTCCTAATATTTACTAGATTATAGCTCTTGCATTTTGGGAGATCCTTGTATGTGACACATGAAGAAAATTACCCCTGGATAGCTGTGCAGATGCTGCACAGTGCATACCCTGAGACAGTTTCTGAGACACTATCTGCTTTTATAGCCTATGGACAGAATAATTTTCCTGTGATTAGATGTCTCAGCTGCCCAGTTTCTCACACATGTGCAAATGTCTCTAAAAGCAAGGTATTTCTGAGGTAGTAAGCAGCAGGTTCCCTAGATTTCTGACCCAGCCACCGCTTCTTTTCAGTAAATCACAATTCTGAAGGGAAGAAAATATATGTGCTTAAACCTGAAGCATTAGGTTTGGGTGTGTTGTTGTTAGAAACCATTTAGCCCCAAGGAAAAACTACTTCTTGAGAAACACTTCTCATCTGCTGCTTTTCAATTACTGAAGTATTTGAAAAGCAAAGTGCTTATGATCATATCTGCTTTTTTAGGTTTTTCTGTAATCAGCAGACTAGAAACAGAGTGCACAAGTGATTTTACCAACACTCCTTATGAAGGATCTCTGAGAACACAGTAGTGCTTCTGACCAAGTGAAACTCCTGGTATTTTGAAAATTATTATAAAAACAAGACATGACTATTTCTCTCAGATCACACACTCACTTGTTGCCCAGTAACCAGAAGGATGGAGCCTTCTTTCCCATGTACCACTTGCCGGTAAATGTGATCCAGAATTAAGAGTTCACTCCAGCAGTTCTGAAGCAACTTCATTTGGTCATCAACCTGTAAAGGAAACACAAACATTGGTGACATCACTCTGGGAGTAAGTCTGACATCACACTAGGGAGGCTGCCCTCCTTTACACAGCTGGCTGACATCAGGAGAACAGAGATGCTGTCTAGAACTATTCATGCCCAAAATTGCTGTTTACAGTTGAATAAACAGAGCACTGCTGTAGCCTTTATCTGCAAAATGTATAGAATATTTGCTCCTGATTAGATTCTAGGAAAGCAGAATCTTGCATTGTTATGCTAAGTAGTAATAATTGTATACTTATGGCAATGGGATTTTATTTTTACCCAAAACAAAAACATCAAGAAATAATGCTGATGTGAACTTTCTCCTATTCCCCATCTTAAACCTTAGTTTCTGGAAATAATAAGGAATCTGCAGATTCACAAGCATTAGTGCTTCAACAGGCCCTCGTCAGAGACAGGTGCCTTGCAAATTTAAAAGTGAAGAGAGGTTAAAAAGCTCTCTAAAAATAGCTGGGGTGCTAGGAAAAGAGAACACTTCTTAATGAGCAGAAGCTGAGCATCTTTGGGTGTCTCTGGTAGGGCAAGAAAGGGCAATGCACAAGCCAGTGGTGAGCAGCGAGACACATCCGTGGGTGGATTTGGAAACAGAAGGAATGTACTGGGCATCCAGCACAAGGAACCTACATTAAGATTTTCTGAAGTCATTTCGGATCTAGGTCTTAGAGGACAAAGAAATTTATCCCCAAACTGACTCTAAATGCAACTAGAGTGCATTCAGTCTTCGTCACTTAAAGACTGAAAAAAAATTTAGGATTTCCATGGAAATGGGAGAAAAAAAAATCACAAATTAGTGGAAGGTAGACTATGAAATTAAGTCATGGTAAGCATCAATATCCTCTGTACCTATTCTTACTGAGCTTCCTGATTTCTTTTAAAAACAAAGTCTTTGACTTTAAATGGATGCCCTGAAAGAGTTGAGAGGTGCATACATTAGCCTTGCTACAATTAGAGTGGTAATAGCATCTATGTAGTTGAAAGGACTCTAAGAATCTGCATAGACAGCAACTGCTGAACAAATTAAAAATGCTATAAATGCTATAAATCTAGTTTCAATTGCTTTAGAATTAGATTTTTTCATACACAGGAAACCACACTACAAGGAGTAATCCTGCATGAGCTGAATTAGATAATGCAGTAGATGTTTTCAAGTTTTATCAAACATGACCTAATGAATTTTAGAACTTTATTCTTTCAGGCTTGTTTTCTAGTTGTGTAGTAGAGAAGAAAGTAACATTTCTTACTAATAGATTTTTGTAATGTCACCTGTGAAAGTTACCTACTATTGTCTCTCTCTTTCCAGTCACTTGCCGCATAGCTCAGACTTCAACATCTGAAACATTGAAATCTTTGCTTCTTCCATTTGTCTTAACTTCCCTTCACCTTTCAAAGGCACTAGAGGCTGTGTGCTGCCATTCATGTTTTCCCACGCAGACACAGAGCACGGTATTAAAAATTTCTTGCTCTGCTCACAACATGTATTTGACTACAAAACTATTTCAACCAAATGATTTGTTGGCTCAAGAGAGGACAGTAAATCACCACATTGATACACTTGGGCCAGGTTTAAATAAGTTATTTGAAAAAGGTATTTGAAATGTACAGATTCTGTTACTCTTGCTTTTTATGTGAAACTATTCTTTGGTCATTTCTCCTCTGAACAAAAAGGGGCTGAAAAAGTCACAAAAATCAAAGACATCATGCTAACAGGATAATGTAACCCAAATTACCATTTCACACAAAGCTATCACAGCTTACACCCAAAGAAAACAAATTTTGAGAGAGTTTAAACCTTTAGCATCCATGTCATAGCACCTGATACCTGAATAAGAGGTCAAGCACTTGACTGTACTATAAATGACTATATATTTCCAGTGTAAGCCAGCTGTCTCAGCCACAGGCTTTTGAAAACAAACCCCACTTTACAGGTCTGGCTTTCTGAAGATCCCAACAGCAGCTACTCCCCAATCAAAGCTTACCTGCCAAGCTTTATCCTATCATTACCGAGCCAGTGCTGTGAGAACAGTGAGAGATGGCAAAATCACAAAAAATTGTTCTGCACATAGTCTGTTCCTGCTGTTTTACAAGCCTCACAAAACTAGCACAGCAAACATCTGCTAGTGGTTCACAAAATCTACTCCTCTGTATTCGCTGTAATTTAACCAGTGAAAGCCCATAAAATAGACAGCATAACCAGCTCTATACACATCCCAGACACCGTGTTGCCTGCAGAAGATGATTAGATCCAGCTGCTTTTGCCATTTTAAGAAAGATGGTGGGGCAGCAGATGCCTCCCAGTTTGCACTAGGAAGAAAGAAATATGACTTTAATGATGATTGTGTAGTACTAGAAGGTAGGACAAATGACCAGTTCCAGCCTACTTCTGAAAGATGTGTAGATGAGGAAAAGCATTTGGATCACATTGAACAAAACCAGTAATGCACCACTTCTTATGTTACAACAAGCTTTAACTACTGACTAAATTTTGAGGGTTTTTTCAGTTTGTAGAGATCTTTAAGAGTATTATCAATGTTTTAACAACAAGAAAAAAGCTCCTGTTGTCCTAACTACTAGGAATGCTTATAAATAAAAGCTAAGCATCATGTGGCCAACACCTCCCTGCTGCAAGAAAATTGCCCAAATCCGCAGCTGCTCCTGTCATAACAGAACACTGACATGAGGATAATGTAATCTGGGTGTTACCTAAGCAAGTTGTCAAATGAGATGCCCATTTGGCAACTGTTGAACCTCAAGCAGAAGTGTGAGGGAATCCTGTGCCCAGATGGTTACATTTAGGCCCTCTCTGGCCAGTGGCACTCAGATGAAGACACACCAGTGGGGACTGCATAACTGGAAATTGTTGCTGAAGAAATGGCTTTTAAAGAAAGATGTGGAAGAAGGTAATAAAAGGTGTGTGACTCAAAAGAAGTAGGAGATCATTTCCAGCAGGCAGGCAGAGTGGCATTAAAGAGGAATAATGTTACAAGTATGAAATGAGTAAAATATCAGACATGTAAAACTGCTCCTAAGTGACAAGGGAAGCAAAGGGAGTGCTTAGGAGACTGCTTTAAAGGAAGAGAGAAGGTGGTGGGAGAAGACAAAGGGGAGCTGGATATTGGGTAAAACCTTGAAGGTGAGGCGGACGAGATGCAGACTTGAAAGGTTTGTGTCACTGCAAGTGATGCTGCTGGGGCAGAGAAGGAGCAAGTTCTATTGGTTAGAGAAGCAGAGAATGGTGGTTGACAACAGTACAGGTGAGGTATTGTCCATCTGCTGTGAGAACTGATTTCTGTCAATTCTGTCTGATTTCTATCTGAATACAGGTTTGACCACAGAATTCTCTGGTGGCATGTCAGAGCTCTACACTGCCAGCTGCAATTATAAGGTGACTTTAAATAATTTTTTTCTGAGTTTTCCACTAACAAGGATTGGAAAACAGGCATGCATGAGAATACATTTAGATGCATCTATTAGTTTGCATAATTTATCTTGCAAATATAATGCAAGCCACATAGGGTATTTCCAGGAGTGGAGGAAATGGATTCTCAATTTGAAGAGGAAAGGTCTAATCCTGAGCACTGTGGTGACAACACTATCTCTTGGCAGGAGAAAAAGATAGGAATGGGAGTGTCACATCTGCCTGCTAAACCCTGGCCTCCCCTCAGCCGGGCCCTGAGCTTTTGATAGGGAATTCAGTGGAAGTTTGTAAGTCTCGCTGAGGCCTCTATTAACACTGAAATACACAATCACACCTTATCAATTACAGTTAAAGGGAGGACTTATCTCAGAAAGGCTGGTTACTCATCTGAAAAACTATTTGTGCTGATGTTATAGATGAGGAAAGCTAGTGTGACACAAGAGTAGTATTGTTGTAGAGTGTAAGCTTCCCACAGCACAGAATGTTAATCATTATAAACCTTTGTTTTTTCTGAAGAACAACACTGAAATTGCCAAACAGTAAAATGAAGAATAATGTGTATGCTTTGCTGAAATTAACCTTAATCTTATCAAAACCACACTGTATCTTTCTTTTAGGAAAGTGTTTCACAATATTTTTCACTGTAACTAACAACTGCCAATTTATTGCAATTTTTCTTGTCAAGAGGTATTTTCAGCCTGAAACTTGATGAATTACCTGTTAAAAATTTCAGGGTCATGGGTTTTTTGTGTTGTTCTAAGTTAAATATTTTCCTTATAATTATTGCTGCAGATTCAGTTAAACAATGTGCTCACCTTTTACCCAGTTTACACCTGCTTTTCTCAGAAGCTGGAGAATCCTTTTTCATCTCTGTTCATTTACATCAACTTGCCACAGTAGCTTTGGGCTTTTCTGCTACTAAAAATTTAAAAGGGTATCTAATGATTTTTAAAAAACACAATAATTGAAATTTATGTGATGAAACTGTGCTGGATTCAGCTGAATTATTTTTACTTATGAATTTAAGAGGGAATGCAAATATGGAATAACATGAAGCATTCATCTCATAGTGCCACTTTTAAATTCTACGGCCATTGAATAGCCATTTCCTAGTGAATATGAAGTGATTAAACATCTGTCTGAACTGTTCAGCCTGAAGCACATCGGTTCAAGGAATGGTTGAACTTTCTTTCAAATGCAGTTAGGAGATCACTCACAAGTCATTGCAGACATATAGTTTGAGTTGTTACTCCATTTTCTTATGCTATAGTGGTGCAAATCACCCCAAATCAAAGTTTTATAAGACAAGTGCACTCCAGAGACTATTTTTTACTCCTGAATGCATGCATGGTTTCCAAATCATTATATAGGTAGGGAAGGATTTGGACTCTCCAGATGGCTTGCTGCTAACAGTGGGAAACCTCCTGTGCAAGGTTGCTGTCAAAAGGCAGCACGTAACAGCCAATGTGATTTTAGAAGTGAATGCACATAACTTTCAGAATCAGTGAATGCCCTAATAAAATGTGATTACTACCTATAACCTCAGTAATAAAATGCTACAAAGTTCAAGAAGAAATGATTTAATATTAACTATGATTGTTCCAGCTCTTTACTAGAAACCTGTGGGTTATAAAAATTTCTAGGTGAAGGCAGGGAGTGATCTTTACAAGTCTGTGTTTGGTTAAATGATTGTCCTTTTTCCATCTAGCTCTAGTATGAAAGGAGTATAAACCTGTCCAAGTTTGGTAGCACTTTACATTTGTCTTGATTTAAAAATGAAAATACATACAGAAATACTTCAGTGTGTGTCCTGCTCCTTTACAGCCTGTACAGAGGCTGTTACACAAGTGCAGTTGTACTTGGAATGTGCCTCTGTGTGTATGTGTAACTCTTTCTTTAGTATCTTCTGAATCCGCCAGTCAGAGCCAGAATATTTCAACAGGAAGTTTTTCTATCCAAGATTCTAAGTTTCTCTATGCTTTGTTTAAATCAGTGTCCACACAGAGGAAAGTAACTGCTGAACACCATGCTGAAAGAAAGGTTAATGTGCTCATCCTTTATTCAACAGCAGGGAAGTGAGAAAGAGGAAGAGAGAAGGACTAAAATGCTTCATTAACTCCTTGCTCATGGAACTGTTATTATGGGAATATAAAACTAATTCAGAATTTTTTAAAGGATGTGGACAAGGAATTTATAGCATAAAGCAACATTTGAGAAGTCCCACACTTTTTTACCCTTCCAAGCTGTGGAGGGATGCATGTGTGGTGCCCATGCTCTGAAAGGCGTGTGGTGTTTCCTGCTTAAGGAATGCAGGCAGGGAGAGCGAGGGCTTTGCCACGGCTTCTCCACTCACATGGAGCTGCCCCTGGACAGCTCCCTGAGAGATCACTGGGAAAGAGGGGACCAAAGCACCACTGCCCAGCCATTTCCCAGTTTCAGTGCTGAACTTCCAGAGAGTCAAAATACTTTAACAAAGCAGCCTTGAGCATCAGCTCACACTCATCCTGTTTTCTTGCAGGAATGGAACACAAGGTGCCTGAGGCTGGAGGCCTCAGATTGCTGAAGGAGTAAGGGCAGGCAGCAGATGGTCATCCTACTAAAGAATAAGATCTCTTTTATGGATCTTTGCAGTCCATTTAGGAATTATTCCCATCTATTAAGGAGAAAGTAAATGGCCAGTCTCATTTCTACAAGCATCAGGGGAAAGGGATGTTACAGTAAGTTTTCTGAGTATATAAATCTATTATATAGGGCATCCAATGCGACTCATAGCACTCCTATTTCTTCTCCTTTTCCTCACATTTATCTCTGTGCAAACTGCATGAAAATGACTTGGTATTTCACAGTCAGCATTATTTCTGATGAATTATGAATGTGTTTTTCTTAGGTTCTCTTTTGGGTGGTTGTGGGTTTTTTATTTTATTTAAGTGAAAATAAGAGAAGTATTTCTTTTTAGTCCCAACTGAAAATTTTGCTTACAATGCAATGTCTCTTGCCTCTCAAAGTGAATAGAAAGATAAGGAAAAGGGAAAATTAATTATTTTTGCCATATTCTTGTTTCACAGAACAAGGTACCTTCTTTAGCACTGGAACCATAGAATTTACCTTCAAAATCCTACTCCTGTGAGTGTTTCTACAGATGTTAGTACAGCCAAAGCTTATGCATAGTTGGGTCTAGAATTTTAAAAGAATTAGATAAAGCTATGTAGTTTAGGTACCAATTTTGGTACTAGAGCTGTGTTGATTCCTTGAATTTCTCTGGAAATACACCTGTTTTTTTCTGATGTCAACAAACTAACTACAAAATTGTGTTGGACCATATTCTTAACTCTTAACTTGCATGGATATCAGTATGTTGGCTTGCAATAAAATCTGAATTAGTCCCACCTGATGAATTTTTAGCCTCGTGGGTCTGATCTGCTTTTTAGGCTATACAATGATGTCCCTCGGGACAGAAGACAAAACTGAGTCCAGTAAACTTTATGGTACTGCTGGTGAATTTATTCTTAATATAGTCAATCAGCAATTTCATTCTATTGTAGAGCAGCCTGTGATTAAAGTCTTTGTGGTCTTCTCCAAGTCACATATATATTAGCATTATCTGAGAGGATTTCTAATGTCTATATAATGTTCCATGTCTAATTTCTATATAATTTTCCTTTCTTGTTTGGTGATTAATTGGTTAAATTATGTTTTCATTTTTCCTACAATTAGTGTATTGCTCCAGCTGAAGCTTATTCTGAGTCTACAGGTAAACTCCTATATTAGCTCTCATTTTCAAAATTTCTTACATATCAGCAACATCAAATCTCAACAGAGATCAATACAATATATGGGGTACATTATTAATATTAAAAGACAAAGTTCTAGTAAGAACTAATGTTATTTTTGACAAAATAAATACTCTATTAAGACTCAATCAAATAGGCATTGTACAGAAAATATTTTTAACTTGTGACAAAAGACACATGCTAATTTCAGAAAGCAATCTTTAATATGGTAACAGGCAACCAGAGTAATTTCTCAACACACTTAGTTTCCCATTCTTTCAAGTGCTGCATGACCCAGAACACTGTTTTTTGCATTAGTTTTTAACAAGAGTTACTTAAATCAGCTCTCATTTAAATTACACTATGTGGTTACTCTTCTGTTTAACAGGGTTAGTGTTTATTTCCAGCACAGCTGTTAAGTGGGTGTGGAGTATGGGAAAAAGGCAAGTCATAAGTGAAGAATAATCTTACTCCCTTTTAACAGGTGACACCTACAAATGTTGGTTTGTGAACACAGTGTGGGACTGTATTCACAATTACAGCAATGGGAATATGCAATTAATCTTCTGAAGTCATGACTAAAAAGAAGTTACTTTAATGTTAGAGCACCATAAATGAGAGAAGAACAATTTGCCAGGTGAGTATTAATGACAGTCAGAGTTGGACACTGACAAGCCACACAAAGAATCCAATACATTTAAAGTTTTGTACCATTTGTAGTTATCAGCAAATCAGTAGTTTTTTATTTTAAATGTTCTTTATCTTTTGATTGCATGGCACCACAATATTTTTCAGGAATTAAAATTTCTTTGTTTATATTTTACGTTTCATAGTCCTCCTAAAACTTTTGACAGACATCCAACCATGGAAAGGCAAGTATTTCCTTCTGCCCATTCTTGAATCAGGGACACATAAGGATGTAAAGTCTCCAGACTGAGGGCTGGACACAGAGTCACCTGTAATACACTTTGGCAGTAGAGGCTGCTGTTACTGTGGAACACTGCACTTGCCATACAAATGTATTCCACTGTGTTTTCCTCTGATTTGTAGTAGAACAGCCAGAAAAAGCCACAGCACAAGCAGTAAGAAATCATGGGAAACGGTATCTTCAGTCAAGATGTGAAAGGAGATGGTATACTGATGAAGAAAAAATACAGAAATGTTGTCTTACATCCTGAGGGCTGCAGCAGTAACAGTAAGTCACTGGGGCAGAGATTAAATGAGAAAGAAGACCCAATGCTAACGGAGAAAATGAAAGAAAAACCAGCCTTATGAATGGGTGTTGTCATGTATTAAACCAGTATCCATCTGACTTGATAGAAAAAATTGCTTAGAAACACCACCAAAGGAAGCTGAAGTCATACAAGAAGGTTGTGGAGGTGTAGTGATGCATGATCCAACAAGGTACACAGGAATGATCTGAAACACTTACTACTTCTCTTTTTATCTTAACAGCATTGCAGGAGGCTCTCAGCATGCAGCTACTACCATCTAGCTAAATCCTTTCAACTAGGAACATAGTCTTCAAAATATTAGCTCCTTTCCCAACAGAGCCAAGTGTGAAAGAGCAGACAGAGCCATATTATTAAAAATCACAGGAAGTCCTGATTGAATGAATGTTTAAGCAACAGACAAGTGTGTATTAATTTTTTTTTTTCCATTCATCTTTTCATTTGGCTTTGTTTCATTTATTTCTACTTCCTGTTTCCTGTAGTCTGATTTGGAAATCTCTGAAGTATCATTAAAATACGATTGTCACAGCTCTGCTCGGGTCCCATATTGTCATTAGCTCTGCAATTAGGATTAATATTAATTTTAAAAAATATCTTTGAAGTTACTGGTTTTATTTGGGTTGTTTGGTATGTTGATGAGAGGAACTTTTGCAGTTCAGAACACAGAATGAGTAGGAGCCTTATAGGCAAAAATGACAGTAGACTGTGACACAAATCAGTCAGCCTCTGACTTTCTCTGCTGTCACAGCTGGACGCAGGTCTGTGAGTGTCTAAATTGGGTTCCTACATGTCTGCATGCAATAGAAAATTAGCTGTGTGCTTAGGAAAAATGGAGAGAGTATGTACATCCAACTTACTGGGTTTTTCTTAGCTTGTTTCTGAATGACAGCAGGGATGATGAACAACAAAATCAGGCTGCTCTAATTACTTCCTGTTCACCCATGAGTGCACCACACACATCAACTGCAGGAGCTAAGTTTCTGACTGGGAGAGGCTTGGGTAATGGCAACAGCTTGCTTTATTCCAATAAAATGGAAACATTTTCTTCAAAAAATCATTTTTTGCATTGCTTATGTGCAAGTATCTGGCAATCTACTATTAATCTAGGTCTAACAACCAATTATTTTGGTTTGTAATTAGGTTTAATATGAATTTTATTACTGAAGGTTTGACATGACTAAAAGATTACCATAACAACCAAATGTAATAAGTTTTGTTGTTTAATCCAAGGGTTATCCTGGTTTTACCAAAGTAGAGTGCATGATGACTCTGCTTCTAATGAGTTTTTCTGAGCTGTATTAGAACTTTAAAATATGGCTATTCAAATCCATATCAGGGCAATTTTCCTGGTACATAGAATAGCTTGAATGATTTAAAAGTATAAATGAATGCAAGATTATACAAATATTCAGCATTGTGTCACTGACAGGTAATGGACTGAATTCTGTCTTTGGCTAATCTGCCTGAGGGTGTGTTTCTTTTAGAGTATAAGGTCTTTAGGGACGGACTGACTATTGCTGTCTTTGGGCAGTATCTGTCTATGTTACCATAAATCAAATAGCAGAAAAGGGTTGCCTGACTGCATGGATCATACATGGACACTTCTCTGTAAATAAAATTATCAGTCTTTCAATCTAAACTGCCAGCCTGCAAAACAAATGCAGAATGTCCAGTTAAATAATACAACAAGATAATATTAGTGAAACTCACTGTCTCCTTACGTAAATACGACCATCAGCTTAACAACACCACAAGAATATTTTGCTCGGTAATTTTTGCACTGCAGCATAATCATATAACCTGACATCCTATGTAACCATGAAATACCAATAGTTGTGGCATTACACAGGATCCTGAGCTTGGATGGTGCACAAGAAATTCTTACATTATGAGTGCTTTCAAGACTGAGTCTACAATTCATATGCAGAGAGAAATACAAAAATGCCTGGGTTTCAACAAAAAGCTTCAAGGAGCCGGTCCTTTTACTGCTTTGCATCTGTAAAGCCTTTGATAATGCACACATTTTTAAAGTACACCCTAACATAAGCCAACTTGTAAATTCAGCTTCATGAGACAACTCCTTTTGTATTTCCTCTTGCATGAGCACACACTGCACCAAAATCCAATATACTGTATCAAATTTATGCATTTTGCAAATATATGGCTATTTGATAAATGGAGTTGAATGTGGGGTTTTTTTTGGTTACTTTTAGCAAATGAAGAATGTGCATAGTTTAGTTTGTAGCTCACATGTTGCATTCAAATTACCTCTTTCTACAGTGAAATGTGCATATGAAGTTCTCTGAGATGTCTGAACTAGATTCACTGTAAGTACTTATCCAGAATATGCAATTAAAATGTAATTAATTTCTAGATATCATCAATATTCTGTCATTGCATAAGGGGAATGGACTAGGTGACCCATGAAGTCTATTCCTACCCTCATATCTATTATGATTACTTTATATTAGTAAAATTGCTTTTTAAGGTCACTTTTATGTCATGGTTCCCTTTACACAAATATTTGGTACATTTGGCCATTTATGTGTATTTTTTCCAGTTCTGCTCAGAGTGCATTCGGTACAGGCAGAGCACCAAATGAAGGGAAAACGTGATATTTTGTTGTAAATAATTCATAAAACAACGTTATGACCCTTATTCCCCGTGAGGCACCCAGATAATGAGCCACCCAAATGAAGCAGTGAAAACATGCACTTCCCCTGCCATGGGTGTGCCCCTGACAGACTCCTCAGGGTCACAAACCCATCAATCTCTTTTCACACATGAGCTAATCAATTCAAAGAGGGAAGTGCCAATGAGCTATTAGATCAATATGGTGAAGTATGGAGATTGATCTTATCCCAGAGTGACTACATTAACAGACTCGTCAGTGTGACCTCTGCCCTGCGGCGCACATTATACAGGATTGCAAGTCTGAGATCTGAATGAAGACCTCAGGTCATTGCTTTTAATAATCTGCTTTGCTGAAAGAATTAAAAGTAAATCTGTAAAGGGATGACTAATGAAAATATGAAGTGCTTTCTGCTCCTCTAGAATTGGTATGCTTGCAGAAATCACAGCAGCTTTTCGCAGCAGCGGCAGCACGGGCTGTGTCCCACAGGCACCTGCTCAGCCAGGCCGGCTATCGGTGCTTGAGAGAACGGCTTAACACAGCCACTGAGAGAGAGCCTGCTCTCCAGAAACCAGATACAAAATGATAACAAGTACTAGCTCTGTCAAAATCACTTAAAAGTCTTGGCTGAAGTGCCAGCCTGAGAGCTGGACTGGAGTCCTGGTGGTCTGAATTATTTAGCTGGTGTAAGTGGGATGGCAGGAGCTGCCACTGCTGTGGAAATTGCTGAGTGCTGCCATGCACTGAGTGTTCCTTCACCAAGCAAAATGTTCCCCATACTTGCATTAACTCAAGGTCCAGCCCTGGGAGTCAGTCCGCTTTCAGTGAGGCCAGAGGCCAGTGATTTTGGGGAGAATTGATCTGATCAGAGGAGCCTGGTTCACAGAATTTATGAGCAATATGTGCATACATTCTATAATGCTCTGCTGTCCCTCAATCAGCCTGTGCTGGTAAACATCACCAACTCTGCAGGAAGTCTGTACATGAAGTGACCACATGTAATACTATAAGCAACCATTTCGGGCATCTAATTTTAAAGACTCATTCTTTTCATGTATAATTTCAGAGATGCTGAAAAAAAAGTACGTTTTTTTGTCTCAGAACATGATATTAGTATTGTTAATATTTTTAAACTCTGAATAATTTCATTGCAATGAAACATTTATGTATATAACACACTTTTAATACTGTATTTTTATTATACCAAACATTTTTATTGTTCATTGTATAATTGAATCAATGAATTAGGAAAAGGTTCCTAAAAAAGGATTAATGCATTTTTAATGAAATTAAATGATATAACTTCTGTTAGTCACTGAGAATAATGGCAGATCTATCAGGTTTATACAGATAAGAGCTTTGTGAGTTTATCTGAAAGCCCACATAATGGCCCTCATTTAGCTGTTACCTAGAAAAACAGCCCTAGCAATCCTATTCAGGATTTTAATTCATTGTTTATGTATATGATCTCTCTTCCGCCTTGTGATCAGAACACCTGTCTAATGATGCAAATATGAATCTCTTTAGCAGACACATCTATTTCCACTTGGAAAACACTTACTGAAAACAATGCTCTTTCAAAGTCTAAATGGAAGAACCAAGCAATGCAATACCACTGGGAAATGTTTCTGAACTTAGGGTAACAAATAGGGAAACCAGTGAGAACTCTGCACGTTAATAGTGAGAATGTGAATATTTCAATGCTCACGCAGCTCAAATTCTTAATTAGCACACCAGCCTAAATTATAAATACTTTTCAGTTAGAAACGACTATGCTTAAAGATATCCCAGTAGAAAATCCTTATACTGGTATAACACTGATTGAAATGTGAACACTGTACAAATGTCATGTAAAAAACTGTATGGCAGTTGCAAACTTGGTTCTGAATCCTACAAAGACACTAAATATGTGATCTTTGCAACCTCGCATTTCAATTTTGATCATTTTGGAATGGATATAAAAATAGATAACAGGTTATATTAGTACAGAATATACTGGAGAGGAGGGACTTTATAATGACACCCTTAGAAATATATTTGCATTTTTTCAATTGGAGGTATGTGACCAAACTTCAAGAGAATGATTCTGGTACTTTTCCTACCTTCCAATAGAAATGGAGAGTATGCAGAACTTGTGTGGTATACAAGATGCTGCAGTATTGCTCAAGAATTTGTATGAATTCTGTGAGACCACATAATTCATAGTGGTGAGCCACAGTTACATAAATCTCACCACCAAAATGGGCATACTTTTTCCTACCACTAAATTTTGGTTTTTACATCATGTCCTTCCCAAACAAACTAAAAAGATACTCTATAATAGAAGTGTTTTAGATCTAGAAGGGGTTTAAAATCCTGATATTATATTTGTATGTTTCTGCTTATAAAGCAAGGAACCTAATACACATCCAACAGTACAGGTCTCAGAAGGACTTTGATTCAGGAAAGCTCTTGTCCTTACCTCACTGATGGGAAGCTGGTGCTTAAATATTTTCACTAAAATGAGGGTGATTCTCCTGAACAGGGTCAAGGGTAAGTAAGCTTATAGCATATACAGAACCAAAATACCTTTTCCAGAAATAATAATAACACTATCTTTTTAAGAGAGATAAAAACCCTCACACTCAACAAGTGCTAGAAGTAAATGCTGCCTCCCAATGGAAATATAAAGCTTGTTTCCCAATAAAACAAACCGTAGAATTTCTAGTCCAATTGCTTTAACCTACCTCTAGTAAGAAAAGAACATTTCCAGAATTTTCATTCTGGATTTCACAATCAAATGTTTTGGTTTATGAATTTCATACCAGTGGGCTCACAATGTACTTCTGGAGTAAGGTGATGTCTTTTCCTTTTAAAACAATTACTTGAAAACTGGTCAGAAGTACAAGGAAGCAAAACTGGAATAGTGGTAGAGTCCAAACAAGGTCATGAAGTTAACAAGAAATACAATTTATCTTATGATTCTGCAATTTACCATACATCCTCACAACTCGTAATTGCAATATCACTGTCACACATGTGCTATCAACAGATGCATCTGTCTGGTCACAGAATCTGTGGCTGCATCAGGGATATCTCCTAGAGGCATCTATTTAAATGCTTGTTATGTATCTGAGTGCAAATAAGTAATACACATTATTTTATAGTCAGTAAGACATGTCACTAAGTTCTTTGTAACACAGGAATGGATTTAAAAAAAAAAAAAAACCACTCCAATTACCTCTGTAAGCAAGAGCTTATAGGCAGAGAACATTTCTGAAAACTTTCAGAACAGAAAAATAATCTTCTGGGAAAGTTACAATAGATTCAAAATACATGTCTAGAATCTAAATGCTTCCTCAGCCTCGATAGAATAAATAATGCTTTCTAGGTAAGTACTGCAGCTCTTTTGATAACATATATATTAATAAATTAAAAATGCCTGTAGATTGACAAGTGCTTTGTGGGCTTATACTGGAAAGCCAATAGCTAATTATGAAAGCCTGACTTGACTAATCAATTATTCAGATGAACATTAGGTGCCTATTATATGCGTAAACATGGGAATTATATTTCCCCTAAGTAACTTTCTAAAATAACAAACCCAAAACATGTAAATTTGAAACAGACAGAAATGGCACTATTATGCCCTTATTGCACATGCAGAACTCCCACTGAATTATTCAGGCAACAGTGAATCGGGAGCCTCGATCTTCTGACTCTGAGCAGCAAGCAATAGCAGCACATGCCATGTAGTATTTGTTATGCATGTAATATTGATTTAGCTCATTCTTGCTGGTCATGTTTCAAATTCATTTCATGTTTAGGAGATAGGGAGAAGGAGTAGTATCTCTGGATTGATATTTGCAATATATTTTTATGCCTGTTGAACACAAGATTATCTGATAAATTAGTAACACTGTGTCTTTTGATTGCAGGAAGAACAAGCCTTTGAAAATGAGCAGCAGTGAGGTAATGAATTGTGTTTTGGAAAGGTTTATACTTGCTACATTCCCCACCTCCTGTACGTAAAGATTGGGAGAGCGCTCATATTACAGAACGGATTCACTTACATTTCTTTAAGGCACAAACCACAACAAAGTAATGCAAAATTGTCCTTTGCATTTAAAAAAGAACATGCTCTTAAACAGCATACAGCAACAGCGAAACCAGAAATAGATGTGACCAGACACCTGCTGACAAACAGTGACAAATCCCACTGACACTGCAATGACCTCCAGTTAGTCAAGATTTAATTAAGGAGTATAATTAAGTCAGTGGAACAGAACACTAATGAGTGGTGTTTTTTATATGGGTAATTACACATAAGAATACAAAGTAAGCTAGACCCCTACATATATCATTAAAATGAACAGTATAGATGGATAACCGGGGCTTAAATATTTTTGTTTTTTCTCTTCAATAATGCAGGTTGAAACACCCCATCTTGTCAAGCATATGTAACATGCTAACAAATGCCCCTGGCCCAGCCAAGCATGTGTCTAAGCATGTTGGTAACATGACCTTGGTGGCACAATGCACATCACCACGGCTACGCATGTGTGGGTCTGCCAGGCTCTCTGTCACTGTGTTCTCCTGTGTTTGTACTGGGCAGGGGTCACTTAGGCTCCTTTTCTAACAAATGACATTCTGTTGCTATTCTCTTACAAGTAACACAGCCTCTGGATTTCATTTATCACGAGTGTTGATTACGAGCAAGACATAGGTTACAAATTGTTCCTATGATTATCTGCACGTTGGGCACAATATACCTTTACAATCAAATGACAGAGATTTCTTACAGCACATCCAGATCCAGTTCTCTGGAATTTATTCTGGGAATCTTCAGGCAGTTGAATGAAATAGCTGAAATAGCTCTGACTACATGGTATTTGCTTGTATTTGCTTATATTTCAAACATAAAAGTATTGTAAGGTAGATTTACTGGACCAACATTTTAAACTAGCGTGGAAAACATCATCATGAATAATGATGACAATGGTAGGGGAAAAACAACTTTCCTATGGTCTTGAAGATTTAAAAGAATGCCTGTGTAGTTTGGGGCCAACCCTCTGCTGGGATTACTCTATCTGCTCCCAGCTGGTAGCCTGCAGTTCATGACAGCCTTTTATCCATTATCAAAGCAACAAGTGGAAAAGCAGATCCTCCTGCCTGCTAACACTCTGTTCTGTTCTCTCTGTAGAATTTCTGCTTCTAAATCTTTCCTTTTAACAAGTCCTCAGATTTCCTTCCTACGGCTGCAGGAGACACTAAATATCTCTCAAGTTTCTAGCTCACTTGTCTAACTTAAACTCTGCAGAACACTGAAGGAAGAAAGAATAATTGCACTGCACCAGCACATTTTCTACAGGAACTGACTGAAATGCAGAATGAGCCCGATCTTACTCACACTGGAGCACTGAGAGTTTAGCAACTGAGTTCAGTGGCAGCAAAAGAAGAACCTAATTACTCAAACAACATGGTAGCAATAGAATACTTTTACAATTTATGTAAGTACAAGTTTTACTGTTGCAAAAACAAAGCAAACAAACTGCATTGAAACTTACGTCATATATCCTGCATTTACTTTGCTTTTTATGTAGCATAGGAAAAATAAAAAAAGGTAGAACTAGGAGATATTTAAATATAATTAATGCAAATTCTTTCAAGCAAAATCTATCTACTGAAACTGAACAGTTATTTGTTATTAAAACAAGTATAAATGAATATATTTTATACAGTAAAAATATATATCCCAATTTCCTTAAAATCATGCTGTCATGGAGTAATAGGCCTTAGATACCCAATCTGGTAACAGTAACTACAATCAGGTAAAAATTAAGAGAATTTAACAAGCTGTTATGTGGCTACGTTAAACAAAAACAAATGTTAAGATTTTGAGGGTTTTTGTTAAGCACTTTGATTTTTAAACAGATTTTCCCACAATTTATGACAGTCATGCAATGACAGAAGATGCCATGGGAATGCCATTGTGGCAGTGAATCTGGGACTTGCTCCCTCTCTGGATGCAGGCCTTTGCCACCAGGCTCCTCTGTGCATGCCAAGGTTCCCCTCTGAGCTGGCCACAAGAGATGGGGCAGGGCCAGGTCCCGCCAGCACCGTGCCCTGCCCACAGCACAGTCCTGTCACACTGAGCAGAACCAGCTCTGGGGCCTCTGGTGCTTTGCTGAGACATGGGCAGTAGCATCTCATTTTCCTGAGGTGCCTGAGGTAGACATTCCGGACAAGGACACAAAAATTTCAAGATATGAGGTTTCTATCTTAGTTTTTTTCCCATAAGCTGAAGCACATGCAAAAACCCTAGCAAAACTTTAATACAATAAACCAAGGGAGGTCATAAAAATGATGCAAATTATTTCCCCATTTTCATTTTTCTGCAGGCAGGTGCCAGTATAAAACAGGGGGTCAGCAGGAGTGACTTCTGCATGGGCTGCAGCCACACGAGCGCATAATGGGTCCCTGACGTCTTCTTCTGCCCCACGTTTGTCCCCGCGAGGCTGCCCCTGCCCGGCCGCGTATGAATGAACAGAAGTGCCTTTCATCCCCCACTTGCCTGGCGCTTCAAAAGGAATTACAAAAATAGCAGCCACAAAAATCCAGCTGCCTGCCAAAAGGCCCGCACACGTCCCATTCTCACAGGCATGCGAAAGGTTGGAGAGCTCAGCAGAATTTTTATGTACGGGAGCAGGCCCAAGGAAAACTCACACGCCATAACCAATTGTGGACAGAGGATCATCTATCAGCAGACAAATGCAGGAACTCCAGAATGTCTCTCCTCAAATGAAATAATATATCTTTGAAAGCCAATGCCCGTTTTAGGCCTGAGGCCCATATATCAAGCCTGAGAGGCTTGTGGATACGCTCCAGGGCCATTAACCTTCCACCTGTTTCCCCTTGTCCTTCAGGATGAGACCCTGCCCTTGATTTTACTCCCTTCCCCTGTTCATCTTCCGACAGAGTGTAAATGTAAAGCAGAGGGCCTGCGAAATAATTCAAAGGCAATGGACCAGGGACATGGTTACAAATCTCTGCCACTGGCACTGTGACTTATGCAGGCAGTTTGTCACACATGAGCCAGGTGACCTCTGTGACATAACAGAGAAAAATATCGCCCGAGATCAAAAGATGAGATTCTGAGCACTCTAAGTAACTCTGGTGTACACAGCCACGCTATGCCAGAGGTGGCCAAGGGCTTCCTCTCCCAGGGCTGCTCGCTCCGCTCACTAGCGAGCGAGACACACACTCCTGCTAATTTCAGTAATCTCTTTTCCTCTCATCTCTTTGGAAATCTTTCCTGTAACCTGAACATCAACATTTGTCTCCTTCTGAAGCCCCTCTTTTTCAAAAAAGATAATTAAATTGTCAAGGAGAGACACCAAAGTGCCATTCAGCAGATAAAAATTAATGAAAAAAATGCATCATGATTGAAAAGGGTGGATTAGTCACCTTTGTAAACAGGTCTACTTTAATCAAGTAATTTTTGAAATTTTAATTAGTATGAGCATTGATGTCTCTAGTGTTGCAATAAAAAGTGTTCAAAATTCAAACTTTTATTGGGATTCAGCTCTCATCATAGTAAAAATGAGAGTAGAGTTAGTATTAAGAATGATGTAATAGACCCAGATAGCACACTTCTGTACCTATTAATATTTTACAAGGAGATATAATGCAGAATCAGAATAACAGTCACTTGAAATAAACCAAATCAGATGAATTTTTAAAAAAAATCTTGAATTCATTTTTCAAGCTGTGTGCTACATAGGAAGTTTCCCAGCTGTTTTGTACATTCAGGACTCTCTGCTGGGTGCAGACAAAAGGGTAAGGCCTAATGCAGTGTTTCTCTTTCACTCCCCATAACCTAATGGTATGTCTGGTATGGACATTTAATTTTGTCTATTTCATAAATTAAAGAAAACCCACAACTGTCACAGTATCCCTGGCATGATGATGAAATGAGAAATACAACTGTAGCTAAATCAGCCTAAATCCCATTCTAATCCTAAATCACTTTGGCACTTGCCAACATCTACTTGATGAAAAACTCAATTTAACCCATGAATGTATATAAAAATATACAGACACACACACAGAGAAATTCAGCACATTGATTACAAGTGTGCTAAGTGTTACCTTATCAGCTATTTCATCCTGCTTCATCTCATGCCAACTTGGAAAATTTTGTAATGTTCAAGCTCTTTCTCAAAATCACCTCGTGTTCCACTATGGAAATATATCTAAATTCACTACATCTAAAAGCATAAAAAAAGTTGGACAATGGATAGGTTTTGAGGCTAAATCGTGCAGCAGTTACAAAGAAACACACAGCTGAAAATCATTTCATGTTTCCCGTTGACTAAAACCTTATGTAAAGCAGTAAACCACTCTGTTGCAGAATGCTGCAACAGTAAACACAGTAAATGCAAAATTAGTATTACAAAAATATTACAGTGAAGTGTTGCCACATGCATTTGTAAAAATAAGAAAGCTGTTTGATTTTATAGTGCTAAAATCTTCTGCACTTTTTCAGGCCATATGATTAAACACACATTTTCTTCTTTTTAATATCTCTAAAGAAAGTCTGTCAGAGACACAACAGTCAGCAATTACAGGTCACTTTTGTCACCAGTTTCACTGAACTCCAAGTCAAATTCCAGATGTCTTCATTTTTTAAAATATCTAGTGGTACTTTTCGTGTAAAATATAGGTGTTATAGCCAAATTTTCTGGCAGTCAGAACTTTAGCTCTTTTACACTCCTACTGAATATATTAATTTTTATTTAGTTTTAGTTTCACTTAGGCTTTCTGCATTTTTTTAATATATTTGATGTATCCCTGAAAAATTAATATTTCATTTCAAAAGCACCTAACCCAATCCATTTCCTTTTACAGTAAGTATGATCTAGTGCATCTGCTTTTGTAATATTCATGAAATCTAGAAATCAAGGCTAGGCATCATATGCTACCATCATATGCTAATAGAGGGTTTTGCTCATTTGAGTGTTTGATCTGTTTTGAATGCCCTAATGGCCTATTAGAGTTTCCAAGACATAAGCTACTGTAAATGCTATTATATGTATAAAAAATACTATTATATGGATATAATAAATTTTAATTTTTATAGATACACACTCAGATTCACATGAAATAATTTGTCTCATTTACCTCCTGCCATGTGCTTTTTGTGTAAATAGCTGCTGAGCTATTTTATAAAACTGAAAGTTAAATTATGCTGATTGTAAAGAAGACAATTTGACTTGTGGTTATAATATAACAGAATATCTTGTCTTGAGGAAAAAAACCTTAAAATAATTGGTTTACATAGTACACGCATGCTACAAGCCCTGTTAATTGTATTTTTGAGTGGATATGCCTCTCTGATTCAGGCATGTAAAACAAAATAAAGCAAGAAGTATTTAACATTAACAGTAATATAACAAATAATAATAATTTGGGGCATGAATCATTCCTTACATTCCTTTCCAACTACAGACAATTTCTGTTGGGAAAAGTGCCATATAGTATCGACAGTGACAACAAATTGTATTGTCCGCTGAACATCTGTTTCCGACTCCCACACTGATATTGCAGGTTGGCTACTTCTGATTTAGTCTTCACAGGCTGCCCAACCACAGAGGAACTGGAAATTACTGGTACATTCAACTTTTATTATTGGAACACAGGAAAACTTTATCATCGTGCTGGGAAGGTCTGTGTCTTTTGAAATATTGGAAGGAGGATTATGTGAGCACAGAAAGCCACATGCGACAGTTCTTAGGAAGAAGGAGAAAAGTGGCTCCTGTTCATTGTGTCTGTCCATACCCATGGGTATGAATGTCTGAGATTAAAATCTCAAAATGGAACAGTATTTCTGTTTTCAAGATATGATGTTTGGTGGTGAGGGTTTGGTGGGGGGTGATTATTCTTAATAAAACCAGCAGCATTGCAAAAAAGAACCGGATTCTCCCAGTCTTGCTCAATAGGTAGCATAGTGTCCCTATACAAAATAACTCTGGAGTTCAAAGCCGTTTCTATAGGGCAGAGCAGACTGAAGTTCAGTTTTAATTGCAGGCTCTAGCCCCAGAGAATTGAGCTATTCTAACTCATATTTACTGCACCAATTTACTATGATAGCAATTGAAACAGTAAGGCTGTGTTAACTAGCTGAAATTACACCTGATAAAAAAATCAAAGCCAATACTAAGCAATTTTTTCAAAACTAAGGGGAGCTTATTAGAATGATCAATGTCATTTTTCTCATAGTTACAGCACCATTGTTAGAAAAAGGTTAAGTTTCACTTTGGCTCAGAAAAAGAAGAAAAAAAGATACATTCTTGATAGGCACTATGTACCAGTTTGATAAAGCTCCAACTCCTGATCTGTAAACTCTTTTACAGAGAAAGGAGAGCAAGAAACTCCACTGAACTCCTGTTAACACTAATTAGAGTTGCCAGCATGCAGCGGAATCAAAGGCAAAACATGTGGAGCTCCCACTGAAGTCAAGAGGAGAAGGGTATGACTTAAAGGAGAGGCATGCAAATTAAAAATAAATGTGGTTCAACTTTACCAAATGAGCTACTCATGTAAATACATACTTTGAGGTCTAACCCTTCCTACTGGGAACACTCTCCCTGCAAGTTCATTCCTTGTCAGGAGACAGCATTGTCCTTGACCACACTTGCCAAATGAGAACCTATCTCATAAACGATGGGTCCAAGCCATGGACCACGTAAAGCAATTGCCGTGTGTTTCTTTCTACTTAAAGTTGTTACTAATGTTGCTGTTAATATTCTTGTTGTTTATTCACTGTACTATAAGCAAGAACCATTATTTTCCAAGTCCTGCCATCAGAAAGGCAGTGCTACTTCTTACAGCAATCTTGGATTTCTCAAAGACTTGAAATTCTAGGTAAAATCTTAGCAATATGGCAAATATTCCAAACAGTGTTACAACAACCCACGTCTTGGCCTCAGATGCAGAAAATTGCCTGCTCTTGGTTTTCATGAGTATGATACGTACTAACCCAAACAACACTCAGTAGAATTTGTTTGTGAGCAGCTGGCTTTCTATGTCCTGCTCTTCTCTCCATGTGTAGATTAAAGGCACCTCAGTGACTGTGGAGCTGTCAAAAAAGAAACTGAAACTACTTTATGCTATAGTGACCTGGGTAAGAGCTACACATTAGTTTTGGCTTGCACTTGCACACCAGATTATTTGCACCACCACCTAGTTTAGTCTCATGTCTCCTAGCAGCCAGTTTAATACATCCCTGCCATCTCCCACAATTCTAAGGACGGGGTTTTTATTGCCCTAGAACCACTGCACAGACAAACAGAAGCAGAAACAGAAACTTTGGGCAATTGTCACCTGTTATTCTTTCTACATGCTATAGCTGTTATGTGATAGAAAGTTAATACTTAGGATTAAATAACTTTGTGGTTTTATTGTGATTTTTACTGAGCTATAGAAATATCAATATGATGACTGCCTTTATGATCCACATACCATGAAACTTTTTTGCAAATATTTCCACCTTTTCCAAAAAGGGTGCATGAAGATTTTGAGGGCTTGTCACTGAAACCACTGACTGATTGAAGCAACAGGTCAGTGGAGCCCAAAGCCACAAATAATTGCAGTTACTGCTGCCTATATAGTGGCCATGGCACTAGCACAATTCCCAAGAAAGAGAAAGGAAAAGAAGATAAAGTAGAGAACAAATAAGGAATTTAGAAGTAAAATGTGGCAAATGAAACTTAAATGCTTGACACAGGCAGATTTACAGAAGAAAACAGAAAACTGGCAAATGCTATGACTGAAAATGGAAATACAGTATTCAAGATCTTAACTTGCACTTCTTATTTGGACAAAATTCTCATTGGTTACAGTACAGCTTTTTCCAATATGCAGTACAAGACTGGGTCCATAAGCACATCCTGACTTACAATGAAAAATTCCATATACAAGGCTGATTTGTTCAGCTCTCTATTTAGGAGAGCAAGCAGCTATAGGTACATACTTATTTTCTTGCACAGCGAATTCTGGCCATAGTATGGAGATGAGGAAGGTTCCCATCACTGTTAAGTCTTTTCTGCCCATACCTTGAAGAGGGATGAAGCAGATGAGCATGTGACCAGACAGCCCTGTCTCTGCCTCCCCTAAAGGGCTGGATCATCCCTCAGACTAATCAGTTGCCTAAGAGATGCAGAAAGCTGCTTCTTGAGTGGTGAGGGATTATGACTCAGCACCACCAGTGTGCTCATTACTCAGGACAAACTGGGAGACTGCAGTAAGCATTCCCCAATAAATACCAAAAGGTATCCAGATGAAACAAAGAGATAGTATTTACTGTAACACCAGAATAAAGATACAATTCTTCCTCACATTCAGTGTCACTTAGTCAGGGTGATGTTTCCTGTACTCAGCAAACACGCCAGTAAAAGAATTTCCTTGGCATAGAGACAACATGGAATTGTCCTTTTAAAATCAGTTAATACCAATAGAACTCATGAGCTAGCTGGAACCATTTCCTATGCTATGGAAAGAACACTCAAATAAGGTTAACCAAGACATTTCACCCTCCCAGCCTCCCCCCTCCCATCTATTTCTGGATGTCTTCTTTTGTTCACCCTTTGCTAATTATAGTGGCCTTGCTTAGGTGATATTTATAGTCTTAAAAGAGTTGCCTGACTTTTAGAACACTTTATTCATGTATATTTCCTGTGTTTATTGTTGCCTTAACTAATTTTTTAAAATTAATTTTACTTGATCCAAGATTTTATTTAGCAACAAAAATCAAAGTAACTTTTCTTTCAACAAATGCAAGAGCTGTATTTAGATGTAAAAAGCATTTTTCTATTTCTGAATTTCCGAACACAGATTTTAGTTTCTTTCCCTCTCCAAGTGATGAGTATGACAGAAAAGTCCAGAATCAGACAAAAAGAAATTTCTTTTTTCACTGCAGTATGGTTACTTGCTATTTTATTTTACTAATTTATCCCTTTTTGTCAGTAATCTTGCTTTAATGAGTGGGGTGTTTCCAAGACACAGTGTTAAATATTTTTTTCCAGATCACCCTGATGTTTTCCTAACCAACTATAACTGAAATTCCACAGGTTACAGAAGTGGAAAAAAGAGACTGAGAACATCTACAGAAAATTACATCTTCACTTTCCCACCTGCACCATATTTCATCACTTTCTTAGTTTTTCTTCATTCCTTAAATGTGCCCTTTTGTTTCTTCTGCGGCTGCACTGAAAATATGCCTGTAGTGATGCCAGTAGCAACAATTTTCAGTCCCTATTTCAAAATAGCCAATAAAGAACATTTTAGGGAAAAATCTGATGCGTACCTTTCAACTTTCTTGACAGCAGTTGGAAGTGTTAGAGCAAAACTAACTGGCGGCCCCCCTTTCAGCAGAAAGGCTTTCCCCGTCCGCGGCTGCGGCCGCGCGATGAGGCGCGGCCAGCTGAGGTGAGGGCGGCACCCGGCACCCGCGGCTCCCGGCCGCCGCCCGCGCCTGTCCCCGCGGAACACAGGAGCCCCTGGCTGGGCTGGCGGAGGGCTC
>VZRH01003746.1:0-17078 GCA_013397555.1 Urocynchramus pylzowi | reverse complement strand
GGGGCTGGGCACGGACCCCGCCTCACGCCCGGCCCTGCCCGCGCTGCAGCGGCACCTCGGCCCTGCCCGCAGCTGCGGGCGGCACCTCGGGCTGCCAGCCCCGACCCCTGCTCTCGGTCCAGAGGCAGCCTCAGCGGAGCAGAGCCGTGGCTCGCGTTAGCCGCTTTTTTCCCGCTTTTCTCCCATGTTAGTTGCTGATGCCTGCTCTGGGCACAGCCCTTCCCTCACCTGCAAGCCCCAGCACTCCTCATGGCCCCACCTGGGCCCCACCCAGGCGCCACTCAAGCTCCAGCCAAGGCCCTGGGCTCCCTCACTGCCGGTACGTGTCCTTGTCTCGTCCCTTCCAATTCTGCCACGTCCTTGGGGCTCCCAAGGCTCTCTGTGAGGGAGGTGGGCTGGGATAGTCCTGTGGGGGATGGCGGCCTCTGCCCCTCAGTGAGGCTGAGGCAATGCTGCTGCCGTGCCTGGTGGTTTCTGTGGAGAGCAAACGTTTCAAATCCATTTTGTAATGGGCTAAGATGGTGTGTTGTGTTTAGCCAACATGAGCTCTGAATAAAACTGTGCTGGAATGGAAAATACTTAAGTCCTTTTGTATGTGCTGAATAAGGTGTCCAACCTGTTCTGAGTGATCCTGTGATTTGCAGCACAGTCGAAAGCTCTCAGCTTTAGGCCTGCTCTCCAATAATGAGTCTGACTGAATGCTGTGGAAAACATATTTGTGGTGCTACTAGAGGCAGCACCAATAGCATTCATGGTGAGGAACTACACAGCTTCTCACTCTCCTAGGTATGTTTTGTTCAGATGTTGTACTTCTACAAGGCTTTCATATGGCTGTATAGAAGAACATCCATTTATATGATGCAGCTTCAGCAGGGCTTAATAGGAAGTTTGTAAGTGACTTCAGTATGGCTGAGATTTCATTCTTACTGCAGGTGATCCTAAAGGCTACAGATTGACAGAACAACATCCTTAAATCTGACCAGTTTTGATAAATTTATAGAGACTAACTTCCACTGTAACTGGGATCCATCTCAAAGATCAGAAATAGAATACAGATATTGTATACAAGTGCTGGTTCTGAATGATAGAGATACCATACAAAAAGTCTGGATTGGAACAGAACAAGTTGTCTTCCTGCTCTAGGATCTACAGCCTGGTTATACAAAATATCATAATTTGCAGATGAAAAAACAGCTCTTTTTGGGATTTGTTTTTTAGGCAAAAACTTGCAAAAACTAGAGATCTTTGCAAGTGAAGCTCTGTCATTCTGACAATAAAAATGTGACCTTACTAAGCGATATCAGGCAACACATCTGATTTTTCCAAGAGATTGGAATTGCTAATTTTCAATGTATAAATCTCTCCATCATTTGGCAAAATGATTAGGCCTTCACAGCACAAAGTAACAGCTAAAAATTCTCTGAAAATACAACAGTCTGTCAACATGGCTGAGCATTCCCTGTTCAGTTTCTTAGTTCAGGAGTTATTGTTGGAGTTAACTTTAACATCCCTTTGGACCACTCAGCACGCAAGATCTAAAGAGCACTGGCTTTTCATCTTGCCCTACAGCAATGTGATATACATTTGCTAACACACCCAAGTAATCTTTCTATGTCACTGCTGGCAATTGTCAAACTTAAATTGGAAGCTTACATTTTGAAGGAAAACAATTAAACTGTAATATTAAACTTCTGTTTTGTGTAACCAATACCCCAAACTCAGATTAACTCAGTGTCTGCTTCAGGACTTGTAGCAGGAGTGGCTGTAGCTATGTAATTTGTTGTGTCCATACGTCAGGCTATTACATCTCTACTTAGGGGCTGGCAGCTTTTTGAATTTGCTCAAATTTTCTCTGTAAGTAGCAAAACTTTGTTGCTGCACCACGGCTGTCACGGTAACTGTGCTGGTGAAGTGCTGGGGGCAGGGGCACTCAGGTGCAGAAGTGGCAGTGCTTCCAAAAACTCCTACATGGAACGTGGTTCTTAGTCACAGCTTGATGCTTAACTGGGTATTAGATAGAAAATTACTGAATCCAGAGAGACTTGGTCTGCTGCTATCAGAGGCGACAGCATCCTACACCAGAGTGAAACTAAAGTACCAGCTCTGACATGGAAGGGCATAAGAGAATGTCATCTTTCTCTTTATGCCTAAAAAACGTGCCAGCACTGAACAAACTGTTTAGAAAGGCTACAAGATCACATGGCCTCATGCTGAAATACAGTGTTTAGTCACAGCCTTTGTCCAGAGAAGAGCCAGATCATCATGAAGTTTATTCTAACAATGTGTTCCTCTACATTTTTAAATGTTTGAGAAATGTTTTCCTTAGATCCAGATACACTGAAGCCAGACTAAAAATCAGCAGTTACACATGACAACATATTAACTAATCTGATTACTGGTATCAAGTGTATTCCTTTACCTCAGTTTCTGGCAGCTTCCGTGACTGAAAGAACACTGCAGAAATTTTATTTCATCAGCTATGTGAGTTGCATTTCCTGTCCTGATAAATACACACTACAAAGTCCAAAAGCACTTCAAGTTATCAAATTGCACTTGATTACTTAAGTCTTAATAATGTATCAACCTTTCATCATCCTGAAAATTTTTAAGGTATTTCACTGCTGATCTTTTTCTCAAAAAACCAAACCCCAGCAAAACCCAAAACTATTTTTTTGCTATTCTGTGCTAATTCCATCTAATAATTGGATTTCTGTAGTATAATTCCTTACTTTCTATGCATTCCTTCATACTCAACTACATGTGGACTGAAATTTGAAATAAAGCTGGTATATAATTATTACATTATGACATCTATCTAAATTGATTTGACAGAAGAAATTAAGAGCCTCCAGGAGTCCTGTTAATCCTATTCACATTAAGTTTGCTCTTACAGAAATAAGTTGAGACTCTGATAATATAGTTTCACTTCTGGGGAATATGTAACACAAAGCTAGGCCTTTGTCAGTTTATGAGCTGCCAAAATATCTGTGATGCCATGTACAGTGCAAGTTCTATAGACAGGGTCCTTTGGAGATATGTGGTTAAACCACTGTTGGCTTGAAGGCTACAGCTAATGTAAGCATGAGCAAATTTACACTTACAGCAAGAAATCTGGCTTGGGACTGATACAGTCTGACATCAGTGAATGGTCTAAATTTGCAAACTCAGTGAATAATTGTAGGATGAGCTTCTTTAGCATGAAGTGCACTGGTTCTTCCTGCAATCATTCACTACAAGGTTTGTGCTCACATGGTACTTTGACCTGTGACATCCTCACTAAAATAGCCAAATAAGGAAAGGTAGTTTTTTTGTGAGTCACCATTCTTTTAGTGCCTTTTGTAACTACTAACATTCAGTTGATTTTTTCTGATCTTCAGCCAGAAGAAAGTATCCTGAGGACTGTTTTTCAATGCAGGTCCTGTGTTTCTCCTGCTCCAGGCAGAGACTGCTTTCTTTTATGGGTTCAGTAATAGTTAGCTCTGGACGCAGTCTTTGAATTTTCCCTGATGTGGGCTGATGAGGAAAGAGCAGTCCAGAGAAGCTGTCTGCATCATTCCTTGGGGCCAGGCAGCCTTTGGACTCTAGAAACTCTTGCAATATTTTCTTTTTAGCTTTGTACAAAGACCTTTCACCTGACTAAGACAGCTGGTGACAAATCTAGCATCCCCAGGGCATTCCTGAGTTTTCTTAGCTGAGGATAAGATGGATATATCTTACTTTTATATTTACGGAGCTTTCAACAACTCCAGAATAGCAAACAAAGGCCTTCTTTACTATTACTATTACTATTACTATTACTATTACTATTACTATTACTATTACTATTACTATTACTATTACTATTACTTACTATTACTCCTATTACTATTATCCCGAGTCTCTTGGGATGTAACCTCTGTATTATTTCATCTGTGTATAAAGAACCAAACAGAAATGTATCTCATTATGAATAAAAAAGTAATATGTAACATCAACCCCCAGAATTTATGGCTTAATTACTCCTTAGAAAGTATTCTGACTTCACAAGACATGTAGGGAATGTTTGAGATTTTAGCAGGTGTTAAATTCAAGTTTATTGGATTGCAATTGGCTGCTTTGGATCTTACTCTGACATTATTATTAATCCTGACTAGTTGGCTTCTTTAATTTTTCCATTAGTTTCTGATTCCTACATGAAGATGAGAGGATCTGCTCCTCAGCAAGCGTGAAAATTACCCTTAAATTACATACTCAAATCCATACACAGGTGATATTCAAATGCAGGGCATGCTGTGGGTAGTTCTATGCAGTCCATATTTTTTTCCCTTTTACATCCTCAAAATTGTGACATTCCAAAAGAGGTGACAAAAATTTGTAGATCAACAAGTGAGAAGGTTGTGATAAGCTTAAACTGGTGAAAGCTTCAGAAAATAGTTTTAAAACAGATTATTTTTCATTTGAGATTTCGGTAGGAAAAACCCAAATCTGCAGTCAAAAGGAAAGAAATAAGGGAAACTTTAAAGCTGTAGCTCAGTGGGGTGTTTTTGTTATTATCTCTAGGGTAAATGTGGCCCAAACCACTGATGGACTGGGACAGCATTTTTTATCATATCCTCCCCCTGAATTCTGCTAACTACAAATCTCTACACTTAGCAGAAAGGAAAATGATTGTTCCTTTATATTAATTGAAGAGTTGAGGGTGTAAGACAAAATTTATAATGAAAAGACACAATAAATTGTAGACATGCTCCTAGTAACTAACAGCCAGTTGTGCGAGGCATCACTCATCATGACAAAGCCAAGATGAACTGCATACAAACCACATTTACAATTTTGTACTGTTTAATTATTTGAGTAATTTAAATTTTAGCAGAAATCTGCTAATGCACCTGTCTTATCTGAAAGACATCTCAATAATCAGTTGTTTAGACAGGTAGGAATAAGAGTAAAATATCTTTTTGAGCAAATACATACTTCTCAGCTGTGAATAGATAGGGAACAAAGTTAGCTTCTGAAATCAGAACAACGTTAATTCTGAAAATCTAATTGCATCTTTATCACAATTGCCTCCCCTTCATATTTAAAATATGTCATAGTCTTAGGTGGCTTTTCTTTTTTACCCTCTCCCACAGGTATTCATGTCCTGTGGAGCAATCTGAAATAGCTGCTTTTGCTACCTTCATCAGTAGAGCCTGAAATCATGGATGGATAGAAGAGAACTGCATTCAAGAAAGGTTTGGAAATACTTTGTTTAATACTGTTCTTTTCCTCTCAACTGAAAAGAGAGATATTGTTACCCAATGCTGTTAAAAAAGTAGGGTCTGATCTAAACATGCTTTTGAAATTGAAAAGCTTAAAGTTCTTAGCATTGTGTATAGTCTGGTCCCTAAATTTTGGATGTGGATGGATTTCTTAATGAGTTGTTATTTTTCTGGAATGCTGTGCAATTTTGTTGATCTTGTCCAGCTAAAAAAAATTAATCTGGATACGCCAGAAGGTATGAAACTGTCTGACCTTGAAGCTTCCAAGATACAAAGGGTACAAACACTGAGGTGAAAGCAATGCCTTCTACGAATGTGTGAAATCAGTTCATAAGCCAAAGGCTCTATGCAGCAAATTTTTAGAATTTGTGTATTTACAGAAGCCTGAGTGTACATGGTAAGGTGTAATACATCCAGAACTGGGAGAAGTTTGTCAGCATCTTCATAAACAAATTTCTGGATCTTTTGTTTTCATACTAGTAAACATAAGTTGGTTGAAAAACATAATCCAGGCTGAAGTTGGAGGTGAAGGCCATCTTTAAAACTGTTCCCAGTATAGCATGTTGAATGCTTATAAAATTTGTCACTTTAATCATAAATTGAATTTTAGGGCAGATCATAACTTAAAAGTTTGTACACTGAAAGGTATATGCAAGACACTAATTTTTAACTCTAGAGTACTTTAATCTAGACTAAAGTGCTCCCTGGTGTATGGATAGAAAGATCTGGTCTCAGATATTTACCACATAGCCTGTTGGAAATACAACATGTGCTGAATTTCAGTTTTTAAATTATTTTAAATGAGTAGCGTGGCTTATAACTGACTACCAAATTGTATGCAGCTGAGATAGCAAACATGTGACAGTCTTTTACTCTCTTTAATGTAATTTGGTTATCCTCTAAAAGTAAACTTCCTTTCTTCTTTCTCTTTGAATAGACTGAGCTTTCAATGATTCCTGCAATCATTCTCACCAAAAAAAAANAAAAAAAAAAAAAAAAAAGGAAAGAAGCTGGAGTTGCATATGCAGCATACACAGCTTGCTTTTCTTGTAATCTGGCTTTATGTCATGTGTCCGTGTCCTTATGGTCATGACAGGCATGCTGTTGTGAGAAGCTCTCTGAGTGCAGCTTTACAATGGATCTCCCTTTTGTGCTCTTAACTCATGTAGATTCAATTCTCAGTGAAATACTACAGTTATTGTTATATTTGGAAGCTGAGTTATTTTCTCTTAGTTTGAAAGTAGTCAGAAATTATAAGCAGTCACAAAACTTTACAGATTTCAGTAGCAAATACTCATGGCAAAAACATCTCTCTGTAGGAGACAGACACAGTAACTAGCAATGTAACAGGGAAACTCAAATGTGAGTTGAGTTCACCATCTTGATAGTTTTTTTAAGACTGAAGATTATTCTTTCCAGAGCTGATTTTTGTATGAAGACAGTGGTTAAAAACTGTAGTTCATATCTATTGTCTGATCTCAAATTTCTGGCTTAAAATTTCCGACCTGCTCAAAACAGACAACAAAGCTGCTTTAACAATAAGTCTGAAAAACGTGAATGGGCAAATTTCTGTCCACCAGAAAGCTGTCCATGAGGATTTCCTGGGTGCTCCAGCAAAAATAAGAGCATTCTAGCAGCCTAGACTAAAGGAATCCCCTATGTATCAGTGGTGATGAGAACCAAAAGGAGTCCTTCAGGTATCTACTTCCTCATTGAATTCTGTTCCGTGTATATCATGCTTAGTTTTCAGCCTGCACAGTTAATTAGACACACGGGAATGCATAAAATAATATCCCATTGAGAAACTGAATATTCCAAATATGGACTTCTATAAAGTGTGAATGGTGGTGGACAGAAATGGCATTCTCCCAAATGTTAAATAAGGTAATGAAATAATTACATAAATGAATGTAGAATTGTGTAACAGGTGTGCTTACAACCCTGGGTACAAACTAGACAGTGAGTGAAGTGTAGTGAGGGAAGGAATAGGATTATGTGAGGCCCTATGGATGTTAACAATAGTTGTGATAAATACTGAAGTACAGAAAAGCTGAACTGAATATTGAATCTCTTTGCTACAGCTAATCACAGGCTCAGGTGGAAGTCAGCAGCAAGTTCCCCATTCTAATAGTCTGCCTACTTCAAGCCAAATAAAGAATGAGATGTTTGGGGGGGAGAAAACGAAACTCATGTTTTCCTGCTTGAAATACAAGATTGCAAGAAATAGTATTCTTTTTTTCTTGTCTGAATGATAATATAACATAAAATTGTTACCTACCTTAAGTTCTCTAAAGAAGATGCTACTCCTTGCCCACTCAACAATGGAGAAGAGGGTTTGGTCAGCCATTTTACACATAAGCCCGAATGTGTTGAGCTTCTCGTGTTTGCTTCTGTTGGCTTGCTCTTGCTGCAGGTATGCCATGATTTTAGCTTGGACTTGCGGCTCATCAGGCTCACATTTCAGCAGTTCCAATATCAGATGTGGGATACTTGCTGGTGAGCTTGTTTGATAACTATCCATGTAGGAGTAGCCCATTATTGACTCTGGTGAGCTAGTGTAAGGGTCAGGGTACTCGGACTTGATAGCACGGCTTGGAAAATGGCCATAGGTCTGGTAGCCTTGCAGACTGCCGTGGGGTGGCATTGTCATGCTGATCGGAGAGGTCACAAAGGGACTCCTGTCATAGTCTGTAGGAGGCAAGGCAGTATGGTTCAGAGGTAGGCCTTTAGAAGCTGAATGGATGTTCTGGATTGCAGAGGATATTGTCAGGTCAGTTGGCATTGCTTGGATCACCTGAGTCATGGCTTCCAGTTTCAGTCCATTTGCTCGGATGAGAGCTTTCTTCTGCTGCTTCAATGCCCTGTCTCTCTTGTACATTGGTCCAAACTTGTTTCGACCGCCACGCATTCGGTCAGCTCGCACAGCTGTCAGGGCAAAGGAGGAGCAAGTCATTACTAACACTTGGAATCGACATTTGTAATCAAACATACATTAGGAAGGAGCAGAAATGTAAAAGTTTTATTATTCTTTTTTTTTTTTTTTCCCAATTTCAGAATTGCACTTTTATTCCTAAGGAAAAGGATTTATTTTGACTTAACAAATGTCACTTTTTTCTAGTGATTTAAATGTCACATGCATATATTACTAACAAAGAAGGACTTCTCTGTACATTGATTAGGACACAGGGACAAACACAATGGATGGCTACAGGAATTTCACACCTGCTATGGGATCATGTGGAAATCTCAATGTACATTTGGTTTTATATCAAGCTACTATGACATTAAGAAACAAGGGCTGAAGTCCAGAATTTGTCTGAGATGTATCCAGCAGACCACATTGTCTCATTATAATCTCTCCATTACTGCCTTCCACCGCAGCAAAACATCTGAAATGTAAATTGTGAAATGTTCAGTAGTCACAAAGAGGAATACATTTCTCTTGGCAAAAAGGAAGCTTTTCCTTTTGATGATTCTGTCCAGGTTGGTGTAAAACTTTGAGATTTCTAGTTAGCTGAGCTCTGTGGAAATGTTTAGCTGCAGTTGGAATGTGCAGAGAGAAAGCTGTTAGCTTGCTGCCTTCTACGTGGAAGATAGAAGTGAAACAGAAACTATTGACACTGTTCTGGCTTATAATATCTCTGGAATTAGAAATAATTAAAACAAATCCTACTCAACAGCTGCCTTGGGAGTCACACTGGTGGTCTCTGTCACCGCAGTGTCTGTCACCATGGGATATATGTGATGGACTAGTGAGGAGCTTTCACCAAGCCCACCTTGCCCAATGGCAATTAGATTGAAAGAGGAACCTTTGACAGCCTGGTGACATGTTGAGACTGCTGAGATTGCTGGAGGTTAAGTTCTTGAGCTTTTTATCTTAGGGATTAGTAGGACATTAAAAATTTATTGTGAATGCTAGATACGCATAATACTGTACCTTATCACGTAAGGACTTTAACGTTTAATGATTTTTTTGGTCCATGGTAATTTATGAACTCGACTTTTAAGGCTATATATATCACTATCAGGGAAATACACATATAAATGTCACAAGTATTTACAATTAAGAGAATACATGTTCTTCCAATTTTCTAAACCAGGGAAAAGAAGTTGTATGCATGTGTAGATAAGAAAGCTCAAGTACATTTTCTGCAGTACCTTTAAAACTACAGGTGTTTTGCTTGAATTTGTAGGAAAAGTGAGCTGCCAATATTACTGCTGAATGTTGAATTTTAACAAAATGCATTAAATTAATTTTATCACTAGTAAAAGTAACTAATTTTAAATCTGTATACACAGTATCCTCACAGGCACTCTGCAATTAAAAACTGTGAGACAAATTGGATTACCAAGTGCTTTTGTATACATCCCACTTAAATTTAAGGTGAGCTTTGTGCAATGACAGAAGACAAAGTTTAGTCTTGTATCATTGTCAGCAAGTGAGAGGAGTTAAAAGCAGGAGTAGACAAACGTATTTTATCCTTCTTAATGCCAACAATGACAAAAGGATTCCACATGTCCTGTAATTGTACTATTTGAATTTGGAAGCACATGCAATGATTCAGGATGTTTAGTGCAGTGTGTCAGTGCTAGCTCAGTCTTGTGGGCAAATACAACACTTGAATCAATCAAACTGCAGGAGGCTGATTTTTCTGTTTATCTTCAGTTATATCGACAGCTTCCCTTTGCCAGAGCTTGGTGACTGCCTCTTGTCCTTTCTGGCTCCCTTCATGGCTTACAGTTTTCCTCCTTGGCCTGATTTTTTTCTGGTTAAGCATCTAAGGTGAATGTCATTTCATACAGTTGTAACGGTAAGGAATTTAAGAGCTTGTCCTTGGTCAAGGAAAAATGTCATCTGCTGTGAAATCTGAATTTTAATATTTTGTATATCAAAGTTAGAATGAACCATGCATGATTCACAAATTCAAGTTGATGATATTTTTGCATTTGGTTATCTCAAAGGGTATTGTACACTTTTCATTGTTCTCTGTAGATGAGAAAGTGAAATGAAGTCAAAAAGTGTACTTCAAAATGCCTTATCCTCTTTCAATTGCAATAGCCTCACAGGTGGAGCATCACAAAAATATAGGACACAACTTTAGAGATTATTTGGTTCCTTAATCTCAAAGGCAAGTCAGTGTGGGAAAAACCCTTATTTTATCTGTTTCTTTCTGTTCTGCCTTGTTGTCAGAAGAATATATGTAAAAAAACCAAAACAACCCTGGATAAAATACAAATAAAATCAGATCACTCTCCATAGCAAATTCTTAAATTTTTTTCTAATCTGGACAGTTGTTTTATGTTTAATATAAATTAAGTCTATTTTAAAAGCTGCAAAACTATTCAATCTACATCCATGAATTCACAAACTTTAAAAGCTTGAAATATCAAACTTATATGACAAAATGGATTATGATTTTGACTGGATCCTAAATGGTAGTGATCTGCCATTTACTTATTAGATTTTTTTTTTAATAAAACAGCAATTTCACTGACCATACAAAATAACCTTTTATTAACATTTTTAAAGCCGTAACTATATAACTTTTTAATATAAAATACAATGCATTAACATCTTATCCTCTAATTTTATAGTATAGTTGAAGATATCAACAAGACTATAGGTCTTACCTTCCAATTTCATTCCAACACTTAGACATTTTTGAAATCGACAGTAAGGACATCGTTTTCGCTGTGTTTTGTCAATCTGGCAATTCTGATTCTCTATACATGTGTACCTTTTGTTATTCTGGACTGTTCGCTTAAAGAATCCCTGTATGACAGACACAAAAATTAATCTGTTTTTGCTTGAACGTCTGTTTCATTCAGCATTTTATGGAAATCATTGTAAGATAATTTTCAGATGCCATTCAAGCACTTACAAAGTTACATAGTTTATTTTAAATTAGCCAGCTGAACCCAGGAGATAGCCACCAGATTCCAGAGGAGGTTTTCTTGTGTTAGTGCTATATAGTTTTATGGACTTAATGTCAAAGCTTGGTGAGACTTTAAGGAGGCTGTAGCCTTCTTTTATTATTCTACCGGTGGCAGAAATAGTGACACTGACCACTTCCTTTTGTATTCTTAAATCCTTGCAGAATTATCAAAGTCTTCCTTTTCAAGTAGTTTTACATGAAAAAAGTAGTTGCAACGATAAGAGTAGTACAGAGTACCTCTGGCTATTCTACATCCCAGTGGGACATGCTGGAGGCATAGTAAGTGCTTGTCATTCACTTCTCATTGATTATTTTTTAAGTGAAAATATAGTGGGCTTAGTTAATTTTTCCATGCAACTAAGTATTTTAAATTGCATTGTTCTGGCATAGGAGATTCACTTACAGTGCACTGCTAAAATAACTGTAAAAACCCTTTAAAAATTTTACATGAAAAATCTGACATAAATTCACAATTATTTAAACCTTATAGCACAATAGACCAACACAGGTATATTCATCTTTCTATATGTTAATTGGTTACTTGACTTTGTGTGTCAAAGTGACAAGTTAGAGTTTGCATGAAAAAAGTGCATGGTCATTATAATTGCAGAGATCTACATTGCAATATTGAAGAATTAAAATAAAAATCTTAAGAAAGCTGCATTAGATTTTGCAAAGCTGATCTGCATGAAGGATAATCTTCCTACTTTATCCTCCAGAAAAAGAAATATAAATCAACTAAAACCAGTATTTAGCACAGTTAGCAATGAAAGTTGTTCTAGAACTACATCATGACAGCAAAATACTAAAAAACAATGACAAAACTACAATGCAAAACCATCCAAGTTGTTTGCATTTGTGTAGATGTCTCTCTCAAAGAGACTTCTACATCCTAAAGCTTTTTGGTGGTTAATTATTTTATGTGAATATATTAAGAAACATATAAAAAATAACTCAAAATATTATACATCTGATTGATTTATTATCCTTTTTTTCTGCTTGTATTTGAAACATTTTTGCTGTACTTGTGTTTTTATGGACTGATTAGTACAGAACCTTGCAGCTTTCACAGGTGAGAAGTCCATAATGGTACCCAGACACTTTGTCTCCACAGACTGGACACAGCTCTTCAAGGTCTTCATCATAAGAGTAATTCACCATTTTAAACTGAGACACTGGGGGAAAGGAGAAATAGCATATTCAATTAGAATTTGCATTACTAACTCAAATATTCTGCAACTTTCTCATCTAGAGACAAAGCTTACTTAAACAAGCACACCACTGAAAATAGGGAGAAAAAAGTTTTATTTTAAAAAAACAAATTGCATGGAGACATTCAACTTCCCATCATCAGCAAATGTGCATGGTACTTAGCAAGTGTAATAAAATGCATCAGCTTATAAGTTTTATGTTCTAAATATTTATACTTGTAGAGTGCCTTTAGCCTAGTCCTTCTTTTATGGAATTACAAACTGAAAGAATTTATTTAAATCCGAAAATGATCAGGAGCAAGCTTTAAAAAAGCGGAACGAAGAGATTGTCACTTGTGTATTGAAAGTAATTCTTTTCCGTTAAAGTTTTCTTTCAACATCAGCCCGCAAATTTTTACCTAGCCTAAAGCTGTGTCTCACAGATCCAGCACTTTTGCACCATGTGAAATCCAAGTTAGTTACTCGCAAAACCAGGTTAAAACGATGTCCTCGGCGCCTCCCAAGCCCGTCGTCTCGGGATGACCGCCGCCCCCGCGGGCCAGGGCAGGCGCTGCGTGCCGGCACCCCCGGCTGTCGCAGCCAGCAGGTCCGCGGCCACGGGGGAGAGGCTTTTTAGCTGTTCACGTGTCGGCAGAGAGACACGAGCCGGGCCCGCCGTGCTCGGGGGATGCGCTCAGGGTCTGCGCGGCCGGCGGACCCGGCGTCCCCTGCTACCGGGGGCTGGCGTGAAACCTGCAAGCCGGCGCCGCCTGAAGTTTCTGCCTCTCGGGGAGAAGCCGGCGGTCAGGAGGGAACGGGGGACTAAAATATGCGGAATGAAAGCCCCGAGCGTGCCCACTCGAGCCGGGCTACACTCACAAGGAGCCCAGTCATCCGCTCCGGTTACTTCTAAGAAGAAACCCTGCTGCTCAGTGCAGGACCGCTTTGCTTCTCCTTCCCTGCCGCTAAACCTCCGACCTGTTCGGCAAGCACTGCGGCAACGGAGGACTCCTGAACACGGCGGGAGGCGCTGGGCATCGCCGCTCGACTGCTTAGGATGTCGCCCCTTTGTCTTAAACTCTGCGGCTGCCACAGTTCGGGGTCAGCGGGGCGGTCAGACTCCGCCCGAAGCCCCCGGCCCGGCCGCCCGGCTTGCCAAGGCAGGGGGCTGCACCCCCGGCGCTCGAGGGAGCTCCCGGGGAGAGCGGGAGCATTATCCCGCCGTCACACTGCCGGCAAAACGTTTCCTGAGCCACCTCGGCACGGCCGGGGATCGCCGCCTCTCAGCGGCGTGGGGCGGACACGGGGCGGCCGCAGGCGGAGGAGGAGGAGGGCCCGGCCCTCCCCTCTGCTCCCGCGGTCGCGGCTCCAGGGTCCGGCACTGGGACGAAGTTGCCGTCCCCGTAGGAAAAAGTGGGAAAGCAGGGATTTCCCGAGCGCCGCGCCCTTGCACGGAGCCTTCTCCACAGGAGAGAAAAAGGGCGGTCGGGTCGCCCCCAGCACCTCCGCAGCTCCCGGCCCACCCTGCCCCTACTTCCCAGCAGGCTCCCAAGAGGAGAGGGGACAGTTTCTGAAGAGCAGCCGGGACGGGAGTTTCTGTCCCGGGAGAGTCGCGTGGGGCGGGGCGGCCGTACCGGGCTGCCCGCTCCCAGGCAGGGAGCCGACCTTCCTCGGCGGGGTCTGCGCCGCTTCCTCCGCGCACCGCTCCGGCTCGAGTACGGCACCGGGAGCAGCCCGGTCCCGCCACTCGACATAGACATTTCCAACGCCAACCCAGCTGGGGCATCCCTCTGCCTTCCTGGGTACCCCGCAAATCCTGCCAAGTTTCGCGACACCACCACTGCCACCTGCACGGTACCTGTGGGCGCCGCACCTGCGGGACAGAGCCCTCGGGTCCCGTTTCGGAACGGTTTGTGACACACGGGGTGCTCGCCAGAACTTCCACACGTACTTTCACCTGCCATAAACTTCGAGGCAGTTTTGCGCGGAACGGGGATTAGACCGACATCCCCTGGATCTGCAGCGGGGCCGGGCAGCGTCCGACGGGACGTCTGCACCCCAGAGTAGACTCGCGCCGGCCGGATGCTTGCCGGCTTCTCGGCCCCGTTTGCACCCTCCGAGCAGGGCTTTGTCGTTGCCTCGGCCCTGGCACCCCGGCCCCCGGTGCCCGCTCGAGCCACCCTGAAAGCTGGCCCGCGAAGGCAGGGGCTCGGCGGGGCGCGGAGCGGGCGGTGACGGGGCAGCTCGCAAGCAACTGCCGCAAACTTTTTTGGCAGGACGAAGGGGTGCTTTGCCGAGGGAAACGCGAGCGTGAGCGGAGGGGGAGCGCCCTGCGTCTCCCCCCTTACCTTGCATGTTTTCCGGCATCTGCCCCTGTTCCCCATTCGACCGGGCGAGTCCCAGGGCCTCCGTTTCCACTTTGGGTAGCATGACAAGGCGGCTGCGGGCCGGGCTGGGGGCTCCGTGTCCGTCCGCGACACCAGCACCTGGACACGGCAGCACAGATTTAGCTGGAGCAAGGGGCGCTCGGCGGCAGCTGCCTCTTCCCCCTCTTCCTGTTTTTCCCTCCCTCTGCTCCGCGCCAGCCCTTGCCCAGTTGCAGCGGGAGCACCGAGCGGCCCCGGCCGCCGGGAGGAGCCGCCGGGTGCCCGCGGCTAGGAGAGCCGCGGAGTGGTAGTCGAGCTGCAGGCGGCGGGGGCGGAGGAGAGAGAAGGAGGAGGAGGAAGACCGGGGGTGCTGGGGAGGAAGGAGGAACCCCGGGAGCCTGCAGCAGCTCCGCCCGGGGTTCAGCACGGCGGCAGCCCGGCGCCCCGATCCATGCGGAGCGGCACAGTGCACAGGAGCACTCTGCCGCCGCTGGTGCTGCTGGACAGGGTTCCCCCCCCCGTCCCCCTCCCCCCTTCCTCCCTCCTCCTCCTCCTCCTCCTCCTCCCCCTCCCCTCCTCCTCCCCCTTTTCCCCCCGGTACAAGTGCGGAGGTGCCGAGTCGGGACCTCTAGCCCCGGGCCCGCGGGGAGGCGCTCCGGGAGCCCGGGGGCTGCAGGGAGCGAGGACTCCGGCGGAGGGGGGCCCCGACACCGCCGCTGCAGCCAATAAGGCAGAGGCGGGATGAGCAACACCCCCAGCGCACACACACGCACAGAGCACACACAGTGGCCCAGTGCAGTCACCCCTACCCGGTTCGTAAACGGGGCTGCGGTGTGAGGGTCTGGACTGTTGCCTCCCCTCCCAGCCCCAGAGGAGCCCGACGGGCCACCAGCCTCGCCGAGCCGGGCTACGCCTGCACTGCCTTCAGCCGTGCCTCTTTGCCAGTGGGCAGCCACGCTCAATCTCTCTTGGGGCCGGTGGGGCAATGCCTCCGCCCGGCCAGCGCCGGCTGCGGAGACCCCGGCCCTCGCCTTCCCTCTGGGCGGGCGGGGGCGGACAGCGGAAACGTTGCCGCCGCGCAGCCCTGGAGTCTGAAACAAGCAAGCGGGAACCGCGCTGGATCTCGCTGTACCTATTCAGGCTTTTTGGGTCTCCCTTCCCTAAACGTCTTGCGAAATCTGTCAGTGCCGGTCGCATCCTTTGCACAGATGCCAAAGCCCTGGCAGAGCCATCGCTTGACTCCCCTTCCCCGGCTCACAGTGCAGCAAGCGGCACTATTTTCCAAGTTGTCCTAAAGAACTCGTTTCTCGCAAGTGTGTGCCTCAGCGGCGAGAGCCGAGCGGTCCCGCGACGCGGCGTTGCGGGGGCTCCGGGGGCAACTGGCGAGCCGGGCCGGAGGTCTGCCTGCCCTCGTTGGCCTTTCCGCCCCTCTCTCCGGGAGGGCCCGGGGGGTTCCGCGCCATTCCTACTGCGCCGCATAGATTTGATGGTGTGGGATGAGCGATATTTGCGCCTTGGAAAGCATCCGAGCCCCTCGTCCGAGCGCTCGGTTGCCCGTTCTCCTCTGACTCTTTAATCTGTATAGAGTGTTGGAAAATGTTTGGCGGTGAAAACTGCTTCCGATGGAAAGTGAGGCGTGGAAGCGTCTCCATCTCGGAGTCTGGCATTTCCCATCGGCTGGGAGAGCGATAGTGAAAACCGGCGGCTGTTGTAACTTACTCAGTGGTGCTGGTGATCGCAGGGTGGACCAGCGCTGGGACAAGCGCTCCACATGCAAAGAGCGGACTCGGCTCTTAACTTTTTGCATCCAGTAGCTGGGACACCTTTGCTAACTCAACGCAGATTCCTAGCCTACCCAACACCAGCGCCATCGGAGCAGAAGTCTTTTTTCCCTTCTCTGTGCAGCGTTTGATATTTGAGGGACCGACCAACGCTCAGAGAGGCCCGGACCTCTCTGTCTCCTACCACTCTCACTTTTCGCCATTCGCTTTCGGGCGGGAGCGCGAGCGGGCGGGCCATACCAGCACGTTATTTCTCAAGTTATAATTCCACAATTAAACAGGTCGTCTGAGAATAAGTTTTAGGACAGCACTATGGCGAGATGCCGAACCGAGCAGTTCAATGGCTAACCCGGGTTGGCTGAAAACCATCTAGAGATAATGACCCCGTTTCTAGGCAGAAGTAGCTCGGGTTGAGACCCTGTCTCGGCCCTTGGGAAGTTATTCCCAGGTGCATTAGTTACAAACATTCCCTCAGTCAGGCACCACCGTGTAGCATCGCCTTGCTCTGATCCCGGGCGGCTCAACACTGGCGGCCACAACAGCGCGGCGCCGATTCCTCTCCCTC